>OX388315.1:17058752-17238426 GCA_947579605.1 Athripsodes cinereus
TGGGACGAGACACGGCCCGTCACCGGAACATGCAGATTGGATTTGCAGAATGGGTGTTGTGTTTCTGCATTGTGTACACATGTGCTTCTTCAGGACCATCTCGCAGAATGGCCGACACAACATTAATCCAGTATTGCGGGGAGTATCGCATATTATGAATGACTGTGTGATCAAATTTTCATCGGAAATGCATGTGCAACATGCATTCCATTAATGAAAGATCACTTGATTTTACGCAGGAGATAGTATGAGGTGAAGGTTTTACTCCATTTCACCGCGTACAGTCGGGCAGAGACTTGGCTCTTGCCTTTGCATGTGGGACGAGACACGGCCCGTCACCGGAACATGCAGATTGGATTTGCAGAATGGGTGTTGTGTTTCTGCATTGTGTACACATGTGCTTCTTCAGGACATCTCGCAGAATGGCCGACACAACATTAAATCCAGTATGCGGGGAGTATCGCATATTATGAATGACTGTGTGATCAAATTTTCATCGGAAATGCATGTGCAACATGCATTCCATTAATGAAAGATCACTTGATTTTACGCAGGAGATAGTATGAGGTGAAGGTTTTACTCCATTTCACCGCGTACAGTCGGGCAGAGACTTGGCTCTTGCCTTTGCATGTGGGACGAGACACGGCCCGTATATAATATATATTATATATATATATATATATCTCGAAACATGCTATACCTACAAATATATCATTCACTCCATGATATATTTTTAATACATAACTTCTGATATAAAATAACCACTAACTGCCGTACCCACAAATATGGAATAACTGTTAGTCATTATAACTGTCTTAATGATACTTCACTTGCAAACAGAAATCAACGTTGTAAGACTTTATGGCTAAAACTATTCTTATATTTATCGAATCAGAGTTAACTCTAGTCATGTGTAGTAAAATAAGTTACTGTTTATTGATCATTTTGCAACTGCATATTTTCGAAGTGGGTATTTTGATTTTAATATTTTTGTTCGTACAATGATGTGCAAAAAGAATAAACAAATTTGAAGAACTAAAAAGTTATTTAGATAGGTAATTGGTACTAAACTATCGAACAAGATCTGTCACATATTAGTACAGTACTAATATGTGACAGATTATTATCTTGTACAGTAGATGAAAATATAATCTCTAAGTTAAAATTATTTATAATAGTACTCTATCATTTAATGTATACGTAGGTACGTCGTACACATATATCTATTTAGTTTCTTATGTTTAATTGAAAGTTTCATAATATCAGATGTAACTATATATTAATGTACATAAGTCAAATGGGAAAAATTATATAGGCACATATAAAGGTAGTATGAGTCGTTGAATTCAATTACTTTATCAAATGTGAATTCAACCATTGGTACACGTATCCAATCAAATTTCGACAGGCAATGTTGCTGAATTACGAATTACATAAGTTCAATTTGTACCATTTTGCATTGAATGCAAGTATGCCTGTAAGAATATTAATCACACAACTACTTCAGAATCTACATTGACTAAGGGCCGAAATTATAAACGAGGACCCAATATTCGTAAGTATGTCGACACTTTACGAACGAATGGCGATCTGGGGCCCTATTCTCCAATCTCGATTGATAAATGTCACCTATGAGATATCGTCATTGCATATTCAAAAAGGGACATGTGAATTCATAAATGTTTTGACATTTCCAGAATAAACTGCTCATAATGACATCATAACCATTTTATAAAGTGATTCTTAGTATCAAATATTAAAATTCAATACTTAAAGAATAATATCACATGCCAATAGACAGTCCAAACTACAATTTTAATGTCTTAATGAACAGTTTTAAAAGAGTATGCCCAAATAAAAATGTGTGCACATGTCTCTTTTTGAATATGCAACGACGATATGTCGATTAATTATCTCGCACGAAAAGTCGAAAAGGCAGTCTACGACCCCTATTCTTGACGCCACTCGAGATATAAAACGGTCGACATTCGAGAAGCTACCGGCAACGTCGCACTTTTTGTATGTGGTCATCGAAAAATGACATTTATTTATACAATTTTTCAAGAGATGGCGCTTTCGTGTGGGGAGGCACGTGACGTACAAGATGGCGCTTTTATATGAGGAGTCACAATCAATATCAAACTTTTCGTTATATTTTTATTTAAACTAAAAACTTTATAAATCCGGCATCACTTTATTTTATATTTATACCGTATGCAATATGTAAACAACCATTGAGTGACTCACGGCGGTCATTTTTATCAATTTTTGACATGTCGATTGGTGTAACATTCATCTCGAGTGGTATAACACCACTCGAGATGAATGTCACACCAATCGACATGTCAAAAATTGACAAAAATGGCCGCCGTGAGTCACTCAATGGTCGTTTACATTTCACAAACGGTATAAAATAAAATAAAGTGATGCCGCATTTATAAAGTATTTTAGTTTAAATAAAAATATAACGAAAAGTTTGATATTGATTCTGACTCCTCATATAAAAGCGCCATCTTTGTGCGTCACGTGCCTCTCCACACGAAAGCGCCATCAGCGCCATCTCGTGAAAAAAAGTATAAATAAATGTCATTTTTCGATAACCACATACAAAAACATACAAAAAGTGCGACGTTGCCGGTAGCTTCTCGAATGTCGACCGTTTAAGTCTCGAATGGCGTCAAGAATAGGGTCGTAGACTGCTATTCGACTTTTCGTGCGAGTTTTTCAATCGACATATCTCACGGGTGACATTTATCAATCGAGATTGGAGAATAGGGCCCCTGTTCGTACATTCTACTAGATACTGCATTATAAAACTATTTTGACAATTCGTTAAAAAGAAATATTTTTGCCTACTGTACCCATTGTTTTCAACCGGTGGTCACATAAGATCTTGCCTGTCCCTTTTATCTACCTGCTCCTCATTCATAAAAACTTCACCCAACAATCTCATAATTTACACAAAACAAATGAGAATGACAGCGATACTATGAGAATATATCCTAACAAAACACGTGCGTAGATTCATCTATTGTTATTTCTTTCTCTCTTCAGGCAAATAGGGAGACAGCAATGCTAGTCGTCAAAACTAACCCCTGGTCGGTCGGCCAGTTAAAGCCGATGGTAACATTTTACTGAAATAATATCAACGGATGTTTATAATGCTGAAAAACGAGTAGTTATATCAAATTTTGAACCATATTAAAATAACTTGAGCTAACGGACTTTTATAATATTGGCCCTAAGAGTCCCAGAGGTAGTGGAGTTCAAACTGTGCCTCATTATAAGTGCCATCCCTTACAGCGAAGCCATGGCGACGTCGTTGGCTACATAGTTAAAGAAAATATTATTTTCATATTGTCCTGGGTCTAGATGTCACATGTGTGTTTAGTGCATTGTATAAATGTACATATATCGTCGCATTAGTAACCATTAGTGATGTAACGAATGTGTGATTTTGGATATTCGCGAATGCGAATAGCGAATATTGACTTGCTTAAATTTCTACCCCCCTCCCCCGTCGACGATTTTTCAAAATGGTATAGGAATTTAAAATATTTCAAAACTCATCGGGTTTCTTAAAGAATATTTTCTTGCAGTACCCTTTTCAACAATGTACCGGGTAAGTATCTGGCACTTTTATCGAATAACCGATACTTTATTACCAAAATAATATTCGCAAAACATTCGCATATTTTTTTGCGAATACGAATGCGAATGCGAATACTAATGCGAATGCGAATACTTTGAAATATGCGAATATTCGCGAATGCGAATACGAATATTCGTAACATCACTAGTACCCATTAAGCAAGATTCATATCTAAGTTTAGGACTAACTCGATCTGTGTAAATTATCTATGCGTGTTATGTTAAATAATCAAAAAAAAAACACTGAAGATTGAGATAATAGGTACCTAAGTATTTTGCACCTTATTTTCAAACCAAAATAATCTTGTTTTGAACACGGTTGGCTAGACCTTTCTTCAAAATTAACTTACAAAATAGTGATATATTTTGACTTACTATCAATTATGTACATAGGTAGGTATGTTATGCTAAATTATGTATATACCTATATCGTCCCTCTTCTGACTAACTGTCGTATCTGACATTTTTGGCGAAATCGAGTTATGATCACCAATGTGTATTTACATATATGTGCCCTGCATGTTCTCACTGAAGATCACACCTGTAACTGTTACCGTTATCCTGGAATAGCTTCCTGATTTGTTGTCGTATTTACGAAATATTCTAAATAAAATGTGCTGTATCTACTAGTTCCTCAAAATTTCATCACAAAAATGATTCTGAGATATATAAGAATAGGTACAAATAAAATAATGTAATATATTAACACTGTATCATATAACTAGGAGAGACGAAAATATGCACGACAAAACACAAAAAACGCTCTCCTGAACAATTTACATTTAGGCAGATACGACTGTTAGTCAGAAGGGGGACGATATATCCATATTTCCGATAATATCGAAGCATGTTTAATTACACTGATAGGAGTTTGAATTTGTAAATATAGCTTACACGTTCTCTATACAGAGTCACTTGAATCCAAATGACATCGTCTTTTTACTAATTTTATTGATTTGGCGTATTTTATTTCAGTTTGTTGCAGCACTGAGAAATCCGTTTTTTTTATTCCCAATGGTGTTTTTCTATTTTACATCTATGCTGGTGAAAAATGTCTAAGTTTCATTCATTTTAATAAGATCAATAAACACTGTTATATTTTCACCTTTTTTATTATTAAAACTCAAACGTTTGCGTCCACACTTGTGAGCTTTTTAAAAAAATACATTTTTGCTACTTAAACACATTCTCGTACCTTTCAATAAAATGTCTCCACTTTTCAAACTCTCAGATTTTCTTTGACAACTTTTTAATTTTTTCCATAAGTATAAAATACTACATAAAGAAAGCAAATGGATTTTATTTACGGCTGTTTTTATAAATGAAATACTATTTTTATGAAAAATCAAAAATTCAAATATTTAAGGTATAAATAATGATCCTATGAGAAAAGCATAATATTATTTTACCCTGTATGTGCCATTTTAGTTTTATCTACTAATTACTAAACTATTGAACAAATTAATAAAGTTAGAATTGATATCTCAACTCAGGGTAAATATCTATGTATATGTCTATCTATTTGTTTAATGGAAATCTTAATTATTAATATCAATACATCCATAGACTAGATAGATAATATACCTATTATTATTATAATTATAATATTCTTTATTCATCCATATATATTGTATAAATTCAATTTATTACAGATACTTTATCACTCACTCACTAACCGATATTATATTATATCTACACATTTATACGACTATATCTACCACTATATGCAGACAGCACGTCATGCGATATTTCGGGCACATTGCGAGAAGAAGGATTGAAAACTTGGAAAGAGTAATAATAACTAATAATAATTGATTGGGCTTTGTGACTCATACTGGATGGGTGATTTTGTTTATTTGTTTTGTTTTGATTTCTGGTATTTTGGGATTTTATATTTTTAGATTTACTTTGACTTTTTTCAGAAAATTTTAACTTTACCTTCTATCTCAAGACTAATGTGACTGAAGGACTGATTTCTAGTATTTTAGGATTTTTTGCTTTTATATTTATGTTTTTGTATTGTTTTAAGTATTGTATTATCGTTGTTTTTAAATTAACTTGACTTTTTAGAGAATTTTAATTTTTACTTTTTTTTCCTCAAGACTGAGACATTTCTGGTAAGAGTGGAATCTTCGCTGGTCTACATGTTAAATGTATTAATTGTCAACATATTGTGTAACGACTGTTTGATTCTAAATATTGTGAAAATAAAAAATAAAATAAAATAAATAACTGGAGCAATGTAAGGGAGGCGTGAACGGGACTAAGTTTCAGCAAGGATCCCTGGATATGACGGAGGATCGCTCGAGGTGGAAACAGATGGTCTATGGAACGAGGAATGATGGTCACGGAGCTCAAAATTGAGGGACCGATGGAAATGATGAGGATGATTATTATCTACAATACATACAATATAATATTAATAATGTGCACCTCAATAATTTATTAATAGTTTCCGATGGTTTTATAAATAATTTCCTGAGTGGTTTCGGAAATGATGCATGATATTATGTCTTAAAAAATAAACAGTTAAGTATTATTTTATAGTAAAATAATAATAATAATAATAATAATAATAATAAATTTCTTTATTCAATCAATATCATACAAACGTTGAAACAATATATCACCAATTATCTTCAATTAAGTTGCAGCAGCCTCACTAGGTTGCCCTGTATCGAGGCGTGCTGCGTAAAAAATATATAAAAAAAAAAACATACATTCACCAAGGATTAATACATCTCACAAAAAAAATAAAATTGTATAAAAACAATCACATCAGCAAATTAATAAATCGATAACAAATGAATAAATGGATGAATGAATAAATGAATAAATGAATAAATGAATAAATGAATAAATGAATAAATGAATAAATGAATAAATGAATAAATGAATAAATGAATAAATGAATAAATGAATAAATGAATAAATGAATAAATGAATAAATGAATAAATGAATAAATGAATAAATGAATAAATGAATAAATGAATAAATGAATAAATGAATAAATGAATAAATGAATAAATGAATAAATGAATAAATGAATAAATGAATAAATGAATAAATGAATAAATGAATAAATGAATAAATGAATAAATGAAGTTCATGAAACGTTATTATATATTGTATTTATATAATAAAATTGTTATTTTCTCTCATATATAAATGTACAAACCTATTTACTTTAGAAACCTTTCCTTAAATTTTGTATGCTACTCATAGTTATCTTAGTAGGTAGGTATATATTTCTGATGATGGTACTATACGCTTATTTTTGTACCTATGCATATTAATGAATGTATTTATTAATGTATCTGGCATTTTGCGATCGTTGCTATCATAACACAAAATATACTAAGCCACTAGCTTTCAACGTATTGCTATAGGCAGACCCTTGGTTGACCCCTTATATAAAACATATGGTATTCATTGTGTTTAAAAATATTGTACTTATGATTTCTTGAATCTACACAAATGCACTCCGATTTTTCCCCGGTCACCCTTGCTACAAGTATCTTATTAGAATGTTGGCGTCATTTTGTATGTGACGATAGGTAAATAGACAATCGTGCTATCGACCGCCGCATTTACTTGCTTATCTTTGACATATACCTAACATATTATATCATAGTAGATACTACATTTATGATGGAATACAGTTAGATAATATTCTTTTCAACTTGCAACAAAATAAAATCATGGTTCTAGAAAATAGAATTAATGTATAGGAGTACATAGATTTATATCAGTTACGCACGCGGCCTCATGACACGGCATCGATTT
Source organism: Athripsodes cinereus (assembly GCA_947579605.1). Lineage (NCBI taxonomy): Eukaryota > Metazoa > Arthropoda > Insecta > Trichoptera > Leptoceridae > Athripsodes > Athripsodes cinereus. The sequence goes on from OX388315.1 coordinate 17,066,191, forward strand.
GCTTCATCTCCCCCTCCACGTTGTTTAGATTCAATAATAATATATTATTGGAAGTAGGTATGTATTTTCATTAATATTATTACTATATATCGAATGTGACTTTTGATTTATCTATTTCATATCGTATCTATGAACATCTTAATAAATCTTTGAACGACCTAGGAATATTCTTATCTCTGTACGCATTCTAGAACATTGGAAAATTAATATCACCTACTTTCATATAATTATAATATTTCATCTTTCCATTGTTTTTGGTTACATCTAGATAAAATAAGAAGGTTAGGTGAATCGTAAGTACATGTATGTGAGTAAGATCAGTGTTATAGAGGTAAAAATCATCGGAAAAAAATCAGAATTGTGATTGACACCAAATATTCCGAATCATTGGTGATGAAAATTTCATCACCATAATAATGATAAAAATTATAAGATCAAACGCATACGGGGGTAATGTTATGAATAAAAAAATTGACTGTAGGTATGCCTATGATATTATGGAAAGTATGTGTCTTAATTTTTTTCATACATCTGTGGTAGAATATTTCCAGGGTACTTAGTATCTGGGCAAAAAAATATTGGCTAAAAATTAAACAAAACAAATAATAATAATGATTAGCTGAATTTGGCTAAGGGTAAATTTATCGCACATATGACTTTTACAACCGATCTATAATAGGTAGCAAAGTTACAAATACGAGTGCAAGATACCTACATATAGAGATATTTAGTGGTCTTTTCTACCTAACCACAATATTTGAAGAACATTAGATTCTATTTCGGGACCCCAAAGGGAATACATTTATTTATTCATTCCGATATTATTATAAGTTATGTGACATTTAAGAATGGGGACTTTGCATTAAGTATATCAATAATTCTTTTCTCTACCGGAACCGCATCAAAGTGATAGTAGGTACCTACATACATAAAATAAAGATTTGCTCAAATAATAATGGGGAAACAAAAAAGTATTTAGTCTACTACTACTGCAAGGGGTGATCCATTGACGATCCAAAATGCATAGCGGTATTATTTGTAGACTGTTAGGTCAGTAGGTATAGCCCGTTGGCTCGTAATGATGATATATGAACTTACGTACAGTTTACACTGTTAGTTTTTAATGTCGTGATTTATGACTAACAGTAGCAAAGCTCAGTTTTTACTGTGATTTTTTTTATTGAGGCTTTGATGAAATACAAAGGTACTAATTCATCAAAAATAATAATGTTGGTATCTACCGTAAACTGTCAATAGAACAAATAATAGTTTTGATGAAAAAGTACATATATTTTGACAGAAAATAAATAAAAATAATAATTTATCATCATAAACCGCATTTTAAAATTATTTGTTTAAAAAAACATTAGTTGCTTTAATCAATTTGCAACATTACGACTATAATAGTCATGCAATTTAATACGCAAAAGGTAAATGGAACCTGCTTTGGTGATATCTTTCCACTAATTCTGCACTAATACCTACGGTTTTTTAGCGACCTAGTGGTATGCGCCGACAATGGTGTGACCCTAAATGGTAACCATGAAGAATATTAGCAAATAATATAATAAGTTATCGCGTATGTAGTAGGGATAAAAGAAAATAGTTGGGGTAGACAGGGGTTATTCTAATCCCTAGGGTAACTCCGGCTTAGAAAAAAACAAGGGGGCGAGTAGGGTTGTAAAATAATGACGATTCAATAATTTTAAATCATCGACACAACTATCGCGATAGTTTATTAACGAGAAAAATTGAACAACTGGGTGTGGCTTAAAAATGAATTATTTTATTGAAAAAATGTAACAAGACGTGATATTTTATTATTTACTTATTTTTTTATTCACAATTCACGGCGCATGTTTTTCACATTTCGAAGACTAACGAACATAATATTATAACAATATATACATCATCATTAATGTGAAATATAATATACATGATTCAGTATCTAAATCAAGATAATCAATCAGGCCTTTTAATTAAAATATCGTTTTGTTGTTTGCTAAAGATATTTTTGTGTGTAAGTTACACAAAATGACGATGGATATGCTCAAAAAGATGTAACCTATGATGATAGGTACTTTTAATGAAAAAAGAACCGCAGCTTAAAATAACAATTAAACAAACGGCATTTTTAGTTGACCCAAGAAAATAATCGTGAAATCTTTTAACAGTATTGGCGAGTATTCGATGATTCTATGATCGATGTTGTCTTCACTCAATACTAATAGAAAAATTATTGAAATACCAAACTTCGAAATAGAATTACACGCATTGCTCAGTGATTGATATTAATATTATGAAAATGATGTAAGGAGTAGTGTGTGCAGTTTTTTTTATTTAATTTTACAAATCATGACTTTGCAAAGTTGGTACAGTCTACATCATCCAACCCCCGTGTGGTTTTTTTCGTACACAGTTATTTTTTAGAATGAGTGTAATATTCAATAATATTATTTCAAATGTTTTCATACTGTATTTTTTTTACATGGAACACATATAAAAATGAAACTTTGCAAAAAAAATGTTATTAAGCACACATGTTATAATGCATAGAATGAAAAACAAACATATTATAATGTAAATTACTAAATTTCCATCTATCCCATCACGGTATCGCTCACAAGCGGGGTAGCCAGCAAAATAATTGTTAGTGTACCTCACAATAGTGTAATCAGGATGGTTAGTGTACCTCGTCGCTGCATTGAATATGTTAAATGCCTTGGTACTGAATTTCCACTTTCTCAGATTTTTTCAAAAGTAGCTATTTTTTTAGTGTTGTGTTTGGCAGGTGTTCGAAAAAAATAAGACATTTTACATTTTAAATTCAGCGATGAGGCTTGCCACCCATCCTGAATGTCTTGATTTTATATTGGCACGAAGAGGACAGTTTGCATGAATCTTACGTGCAGCTGATCTGCTGGCTAGCCCACTTGTGGGATATGCCGTTATGGTATAGTATAGTATGGTATAGTATAGCTATTTTTTTATTGAGACTATTTTTCTTAATAACTTAAATTTTTTTTTTCGAATAAGTCACGGTAAGCTGATTAGATCGTTGTTTTTCCTGATTTCCTCTAACATTAAGGGAGACCCACTGACCATCCAGATAGGGCAGAATTTTGGATTCCATTTAGGCTACCATAGTGGGCAGTCTGAAGGGATTCAAACTAAGTTTTACCTACTACGATCATAATCAATAAAAAAGTTTAATTCATAGGTTCAATAATAATAAGAGTATCAATCTTATGTACAGAAAAATACATTTCAAGGAAATAATTTAAAATGTCGTACAAAAACCACCTTACATTAAGATGATATTCAAAATAATTATTATTTTAAAATACACAAAGGTAATAAAAAACGTCTTTAATGATAATTACCCTCCATAATTCTAAACAAATTGACATAATGGCATTTTGCGATAATACTAACTTACTTATTCCGTCGATATTTTATACAAATAATAATGATATCTTAGTAAAAAAAAGTGGGGTAGGTACTCACATAATAATAATATTATATGAAGCCTACTCTGATGGGGTGAAATGATCCCCATGGGCTCGATACGTTTCATCCCCCAAAGCCATTAAAGTTTACCGATCATCATCGACCCTTCTTGCAGATGGTAATAACTCCGACAGAATGATATCTCGATGATTTTTCCCTGCACAATCTCGACTCTACAAATGCTCGACAAGTAGATAAATTATTGATTTTGCCATTTTTGTCGGATTAATTTATTATTAACGCATGTTGTTAAAACGGTGATTGACTTTTGATACGTACATTTGCAAAATAAAACTTATACATTTAAATTCAACATGATTTTTTATACGAATAGGCCTAGTCAAAACACATTTTAGCGTTACGTTTTCGTTCGAATGTAGATGATGTTGCGAGAACGTGTCAATTTTCGTAGCTAAAATACACAAATAGCTACGAAAATTGATACGTTCTCGCAACGTCATCTACATTCAAACGAAAACGTAACGCTTAAATGTGTTTTGACTACGGGCCAAATTTTAAAATCATATTTACAAATTATCGTCAGTATTAGGTCTACTAATAAAAATCTTTTAGCAGATATAAATAGCTATTAGTATATTATAAAAACAGAATAATAAAATAGGTGATAAGGTACAAATTAAATTCAAGAAATACAAATTGATGGTTCGATTATTTGAGTATTATTTTTATACAAACAAAAAAAATATACCGGATAGTGATTAAAAAAAATCGAAGCCTATTTTTTTATATTGTTTATAATGATTATAAAGTAATATTCAAGAAGTAAGTAGGTACCAATAAATGAATAATTTTAATTTTTTCGAGATTTGAGTATCAAATCGCTCAAACGAGTTTTAAAAATTCGAGATTTCTTACCTTGTAAAATATTTGTAGTAAAAAAACACAGGCGTCAGACAAGAGCGTTACACACAGACAAAGTTGAAAAATAATGACATCGATAATGCGTAATAATGGGTGGACGTATGTTTATGTGAAAAAATAATAGTTTTGATAAGATATTGACATTATGCTGTATATTGCCAACACATCATTGGACGGGGCGTTGATGTTACTTGTGTATAATATTTAGATATTAACATTATTATATTTTTATAAGATTCTCCTTATATTTATTTAGTAATTAATATGTTTTTTCAACTCTCTCTACACTTATTTAGACTTATTTATTTCGTAATAATATAAACATTAAGGTATACTTTCTTGATACCACATATGTATGAGGAAGTTAGTGGCCAAATTGTCTGTTATAAACATAAAAGCTATCTTCTCCGTGACAATGAAAGTTCAGCAGGGCTACTCTTGACAAAACTAAACACGATCTTAATCTAGTCTTGATCGATCGCATCTCCACTGCATTTATTCCACTTTCGTCCTTCTTCAGCCACGTCTATGTCTCGCTTGCATACGTAAGTGACGGTACCAGAATGGTATTGTGCACCAGCATTTTAGCCATGTTCGACACATTGCCATTGCTGACAATGGGTCGAAGTGCACCGTTCACTCTAGCACCGGCCACTTTCCTTCTTTCAATGTCCCTATCGCATCTTCCATCCCTCGCAAACATACTTCCCAAATATACATACTCACTTACTTGCTCCAAACATTCGTCACCAACTTTGATCTCGCAAATCGTTTTTTTTAGCTGGATACACACGTAAAGATAAATCTCACCGATAAATCGTACCAATAAATCGGCAGATAAATTGGTTTAAAATATCGTTAAGATAAATCGGTCTTTTGACACTAACAAGCAAATTTATCTAAGCAATTTTGTGTCACCAATTTGTCGGTCAGTTAATTTGGTACATGATTGCATCACAGATAAATTGTACCAATTTATCTGTCACCATTCATGACCAATTTATCGTTGATCTTTCAGTTTTTATCGACAACACTAACCTGCAGATTTATCTCTAAGATTTGACAAATCAAAGATATATTGTTCGAATTGTACAGAGAAATCTTTCCGTGTGTATCCAGCTATTAAGAGCTGATTCAAATCAACGTTAAGGTAAGTCATACGGGGATGATAATGTTCCTAGCTAATTCATATTTTTAAGAGCATTCTATTATAGTTGAACATGAAGACGTGTACTGTTGCATCGTCCGCAAAATTCTTAGTCCTATAAATACCTTTTTAAAATTATATAAATGTTTGAAGGATGTATCGGAAGGAGGATTATAAATAATCATAAAATTACTTTAATTAGTAAAAATATTGAATACTTAAAGAAATTTTGAATGGCAGGTTGAAAAAAAAAAGATATTTAATAAAAAAATATTTGGCTATCTGTTAAACTAGATATTATTGGTGTTCATAAAACAATAACTACCATTTAAAATATTGTGCAGTTATGTAGGTAAATTATGTCAAAAGAACGAGTAGATGTTATTACTAGTAATGTGTAAGTATGTGAGACTGGAAAGGAAGATCCTCCTGACAGCAATTCAATTACATCGGTATTATCGATAAGTAAAACACAATAGCCTATTACATAGTATTATTAATAATAATATGATAATAACATAGGTAAACGTGCTTCATTTCGTACGTAGATATTACACACATTATTATTAGCAGAGTTATTGGTTTATTAGTAGGTACCTACATATTATTATCATTAGGTAGATACCTACTTATATGGGAAATACTTCAATCGATATTCGATTATTTGCGTATATATCGATATGATTTCAATGATTGGTATGCACCACTCTCATTTTTTATACCTTCACATTATAATAAAGAAAATATATTGAAAGGACCCTCCACACACCCGGAAATCTCAGGAGTCAAGAAAGGCAAAAAAAGAGCACTGTTCTTCCGTCCGCAATGGTTCCGACGGCCCGGGCGTCCCTCTTTTACTATGACAACAACATCGGAGCGCAGGGAATGACGTGGGAAGAGATGACGCAACTCGCACATAGTCGCTCTGAACGGAGGAGGTTGGAAGCTGGCCGAGAAGAGCGTTGAGGGCGATTATGACGATGATAATAAAATATTATCGATTTTTCGTGTAAATATTCCAAAAATTCAAAAATGATTTTGTGTTTAACGTATCTGCATTGGTTTCATAAAACGTGTAGGTACTTCTATTCTATTATATTTTCAAAGGCCATCCACTCGTTTACGAGTGATCAGTGAATCTTAGTTAATATGATTTGAATATATCATGAAATAGACACGAAGTGACACAGCTTGCCTTAAGTTCCTATTGCACTGTCACAATTCTCTTTGTCACAACACATATTATGTGAGATAAATTCAAGATGTCAACTGAATCCAAGTTTTAAATATTCTATATTTTCAAGTGTAACTTTGTGGAAATACATTATAAAAGATAATATTTAAATTAAAACACTGTTTAATTCCACTATGAGATTGCTTTAATTAAAACGTTTTCGACTACAATGTAGTCATCATCAGTAATAACACAATACTTAAGTTTTAACCCTATATATTAAATGGCACCGTTCATACTCCGATGATATTAACTGAGTTGTCATTTTATGAACTCCACTCCTACAAAAAACCGCGGAGGCATTTTGTTGTTCTTTACTACCCACAGCAGAACAAATTTGGCGTTGAATTCTCCGACCAACAAGTCATGAATTTTTTGTTTATTTTTTCTTCTCAGCACTGTATTATGTGATTTTTATATGTAAGTACTGTCCTGCATGAACAGACCTCTGGGTCTAATGAAAGATTAAGAAGAAGTAAAAGAAGTATTGTGTTGCTGTAAAGAAATTATGTCTCTTTGCAAATCGCATTGGATGAAAGCTGTTATGGTGCAAAGTTAGTATAAAGAAGGTAACTATGATGCTAATCTATTACACCACTATGGCATCTTCCTTATCTTGGGTAGCTAGTAGTCTAGCTGCATGTATTAAAATATGCAAATCATCTTCTACAAGACATGTCAAAAAAGCAACCATTCAGGATCAGTGATATATCTACCTCATAACTGAATTGAAAACGATTATGTCACGTGCTGGATGTTTTACAAGTATTTGCCTTTCAAAGGAAATCGAAAACATGCAGAAATGAGGGTTGGACCGATTCTTTACCACAGACTCCACAGAGCAAGATCCATCCCAATTTGCAAACTATAAATTGAATGTAGTTGTTGGTAATAATTCATCCCTTCTGTATATAATAATACATTATTTCATCCCTTATTCGATGCTGTATAGCAACAAAATAATAATGTGCAACATAACACATTCTGTAACCGGATATTGTTGCATTTCTATTTCCATAAAACGGAACTAGAGGGCTATACAGTATCTACTAGATAGAGATAATAACTGAAATGGTAGATGTATGTACAATTGTACATAATACACAGTCATGCAGAACTAAATTCAATATGTGTATTACTTGTTAGAAAAAAATAATAATATGACAAGATATTCCTTACTCAAACAATTTTTTACCAAATGGGTAAAGTGGTAGTTTACCATGTTTACCCATTTGTACGTCCATACAATTGGTACGCAATTAAGAGAAATATTATAGAAATACACAGACCATTTAGAAAGATACAAAAAGAAGAGTCGTGAATTTAAAATTGATATAACAGTTAAGTGTGAAAGTGGGATGTGAGAGGAGTGTGCAGATAAAATGCGTGTAAATAAGTTGCGATGATTTAAACATCTCGAGCAGCTGTTTCTGTACCTGTAACTGTATTTTAATAAATGAAAAAAGTAGTGTAAAAAAAGAAGGCTTGGACGTTCAACAACTACATGGCTAGACCAAATGTATCGAATTCTCAAAGGCGTATGATGAGTGATTGCATGAGAAACTGGATAAATATGGAGAAAACGAAAGATGTAGGTACGGAAAGATCAATATTGCGTACCATTCTCTCTGCCTACCCCACCTATGACACGGCGTGAAAGTATACAAAAAAAGATAAATAAGTACAAATGCAAGCCTTTCGCAAAAAAAAAAAAATCTGTCTACCTACCTAATTGTTACATAAAATTGTTGATCATTTTATTTTTTATGCGCGACGTGAAAACACTCCTTAAATATGGATTTTTCAGACTATACGAATAGGTGGAAGATTTCTGAAAATATTATTTCGATAAATAGCGGTAATGTGTAATAAATTTTAAACAATTTACACAAATAATAACAAATAATAAAACCTATTTGAATACATAATTGTTAACATAAAAATTATATATAGTGGAGTATTTACACTATTGGTAATCTGAAAATTAATGAAAATGATATATCTGCTACACACAAAATTAATAAATAAATTAATTAAATTACATTGAAATCAAAATTCATCGGTTTGGGTATTTACAAAAAGGATCATTTTCACTGATTTTGTAGAATAAATTAAAATAAGTACAAAACTTAAATTTATGATATCATTATGTAAAAATAAATTGTATCTCTATATTCCATCAAAACATCTCCTACAATTGGCGTAGCTAGCTGACTTAAGATACATGTCATCATTTCCGTTTCATATAAAAATATGATATGAAAGATGAGTGACTCATTATTGAATTGGAAAAGTTCGAAGAAAACCTGTAGTTAATAAGACACTCTAAAACAAAATGAGTAGAAGACCTATTATTATTTTATCGGAGATTCCACAAAACAAATTATTATACTGTGCAGCTGTTACGTATTTAAAATCTGGTCATGTTTCAAATAACTTTTTGCATCGTTTTGAGTTACCAAGAAGGTGCATGATGCATTGTCAATGTTCTTATCATCAATCAGAGACGTGAGGTTCGTAAATGTACAAATGCAGGATGTTAAAGATGGACATTCATCTATATAAGGGTCTTATAATATAATGCCTACCCGGATGCATCAATCCTACAATCCTAAGCTGATGATATTGAGTTCAATAAGGGAAATGAGATTCGATTCAAGTGTAAAATATTATCCAAGTATTTGTATGAACTTATGTACATGGTAGGAAAACTTTTCGAAATAAATATCTATAGTATAATAATAAACACTTTATTGTCATAAATAAATTTTACAAAAGGCGTACATATTGCCTTGAGACAATGTCTTCCAGTAAACCTACCAACTTTCAAATCAAATTTTGTCTGTAGTACGACGAAACATATTTTTTTTTTACAGCTTTTAAACTTTATGACATTTCAATGGATTTTAGACTTTTCACTGTATTTTATAAAGTGAATCTTGAAACCATGTGCAATATTAAGTTAAAGAAGAGAAAGTATTGAGAGCTAAATTTATATTTCATTGGATAAAATAAAGAAAAATAAAAATTGATCGTAATTACCACATTATTCACCTGAAAAAACCCAGTCGTGAAAAAAAAAAGGAAAATTATATTTTGGTGTTATACAAAAAATTATATGCGACTAATGGTAAATTCAATTCCAAATATGGCAAAATGAAATTAAAAGACTGATTAGTGCAGCAGTTCGTTTTAAGAACGACAAACTAAATTCTTGCGGCTTTATGATAATGTAGAGAATTGCATACCTTCCATATGGAATAAGGTATTTCGACATCTCTGTCCAAACAATAGAATTACTATGAAATAAAATCAACCCTTTATTGTATTGGTGTAATGACATTGTCAATAACAATATTGCCGAACAAACAAAATACGTAAGCCTAATCCATAACATCGATTAAGCTGAGCAATAGGTAGGTATACTCGTATTAGGCGTGATGTTATTATTGTATCAGTAAAGTTTATTCTATGTTAATATACAAGTAAACACAAGTTTACTTAATAAAGCACAGAGGTTAACTTTATTAAAGGATAGTACCTATTAGGTAAAGTGTAGGTACGATGTGTATCTACCTCATTGTTGTGTATGTATTGTTTTTGTAAACAAGGGTACAATTTAGATAGAGCCGAGTTGTACTTTTGAGTCAATCAGGGTACCAGATGTGTGAAAGTGTAATTTGGAAAACTGTTTTTTCTTATTTCGACTTCACGTAAAATATAATTTTTTATCCCTTTTGAAATTATTTTCTAACACAAAGACAAATTTATTCTATTTAATTTTTAGTCAAGTTGTTTAGTTCTTATTGTGAAATTTTTGACACTTTAGTGTAGAAAGGATATTTTTTATTTATTTATTTATCATTACATAACAGTGTAAACAAAATAATATAAAATTTTAAAAACTAGGACGATGTGCAGTGGCGAGATTATCACTATTAAGTGATTTCTTCCATCTAACCACGATTTTTAATGTTTTTACTGGTATAAGTCTAGCGAGGCTGCTGCGGGGGCCGATCACATAGTAATTATTATATTCATCGTATAATGTTCTACGTAATGTGTTTATGCAAATCAAATATGTGTGTATCATGTGTATAAGTGGTGAATAAATTAATCCATAAGTAAATGTATATTTTACCATACGCAGAAAACTTGAATAAGAAGAACAAAATTTAACAGCAACAGTTTTATAATGCACGTCTCCTAATTGGAAATCTATGAAAATCAGGTCTCCGAGAAAGTTACCATTTTAAATAAATATACAAGTGTTAACCACCATTTTAAATTGAAATTATATCCAAAGGTAACACAAAACCTAATGATAATGATAATGTAGGTTTATCAGCTTTCCAATTTACACCTTACAACTCCATCTGAGGTAATTACCTTTACCAATAACAAACATATTATATAATAAAATGAGACAGCGCTATAATTCTCATAATGAGATTTTATATAATTTACTTAACTTCGTGATTTTGTCAGTGTCGTGCATGGTATAGTTTGTAATGTAAAGGGTAGAGGGTATGTATCTAGATATACCTGCAAGTCACACCTTATCTAATGGATGTTACACTCCGTTACCTGTCAATTACTATTGATCCTCTTTATTGACAGCTCGATACTATTCCAAATAAAAATGTTTCCATATTAAAATAGATTTACTTTGTGATTCAAGGATGCGAGAGAACATAAAGAGCAAAAAATCATCGTTTTGTTAAACATTTAATACACTTGCTGAAATATTATCGTTTCTCTTGAATCTGCGAATATTATTAAGCAGAACATTAAAAACAAAAAAAGGTAATAGTAATGATTAACATCTTAAAATTATTTTGTATCTATAACATCACGGAATATCTCACAGGTGGGGTGGCTAATAAATCAAATGCACGCAAAGATAAAGCAAGTTGTCGTTTTCATGCCAATAAAATACTTATTATTAATACTAATAATTATTTACAATAAGGATTTTGTCGGGGATAGCCCTTCAGGCGAACCTTGTGCCCTTCCTTAAGATGAAGTTGCATGAAGAGTATGGATCACACAGGAAATGAAATTCCTGCAACATTCATGGGTGAGGGAAAAAATAAAAAAAAATATGAATGGTTTGGAATTATATTCAAATAATTCAGGGAATTAGGAATAGCCAATTTACGACTTAAAAACTCATCTCAAGAAAAACACTAAAAAGTCTAAAGATTAATCAAATGCAGTATTAGAATGAATAATTGTACAAATGTTTCATGTTTTAGAATGAAAATGACATAATGATTGTAAATGAATTTATGGTTCGTAAATTATATTAAGTAATGAATATCTCTCGAGTCCAAAATTGTTTCACAAAATATCTTATTACTGAAAATACAATATAATGGAGTAGTTACATACTCGACTTTTGACATTATTTATTTTTAATCCATAATTTTCATTATAAAACATAGGTAGGTATGGACGTTAAATATTATTTACACCCACATAAAGAAACTTGTAAAATCATTTCACGTATTTCGGATGTATCTAACCGGTTGAAATTCTAACAAAACTTTTACATTTTATTGTGTAGGATATTGTGACTAAAAAATTATACGGAGCTAGTTAATGTCTGATAGTTTATGCATTTATGTTGTAACATCACTGTTTTTTTTCACACTGAAAATTTCAAAGCTCAGTTTCGTCAACTTGACATTATCAAGACAACTAAACATTTTTTATTTGGAATTGAGAAATTTTCAGTTCCAATGATAATGTCAATTATTTCTGAATAAAGTACTTGAGCGACATAATAATCAGTATGTGAAAAATAAAAAATCGTTATGATTAAAATATTTTGTAAATTTCTTTAAATTGGTAGATACATTGCATACCCTATAACAATAATCATTTGATATGCACTTAGGGAAATTTACAAGTTATGAATTTCATTATGAAATATTAAAAAAAATATGTTAATATTAATAATTATATAGTTTGATGATTTTCTACTTGATTGAGATTATCAAAGTTCTGTTAATTTTTTTTTATTTATTCAATTTTGAAATACCAACAGATAATTTGATCTGCGGCTGTGTATATGTGTGGAATATTTAAAAATAAATTTGAATTTCCACACACTTCGATGTTTTTGAAATTTATCGTCAGAATAAAAAAATAAAATAATAATGTTGTTGAATTGATTGTTGCCATAGATTTATTATGCATTTTTGATAAATATAATGAAATTTATTTAATACATGTATGTATTTCTAACTAGTCCAGTAGCATGTTTCTCTTTAAGCGTCTTAAGATTTAAGCGAGTCAATAAGCTCAGTATACTCGGATAGTATCAAGTTGTGCTTTCATGATTATTTTGATAGAGTCAAAGGCTTTTCAAAGTAGGTACGCTATTCTAGATTATAGTTATTACCCTATTTAATATTTCAAACCTTAAGTAAGTCGTGAGTAAGGAAAAATATTACAGATGTGACAACGAATACAACGTTATTATACTTAATCACACAGACAAAGGAAAACACAGAAGCTTGGAAGTAATGTAATATTTATTTCAAATACGAAATGCACTCTGTTTGACTAATTCATACATTAACCAAGAGTATAAAATGCATCTTAAGTTAACTAGACATTGAATGTAACCCATTTACATATAAGAAATTCATAATAAAAATATATACTGAATTGGTAAATGATTTACGGCTAACTAAAGAGTGAAATTCGAACTTCCAGAAATCTCTTTATTAAAACATATTTTTTTAATTTAAATTCGAAATTCGAGGAATAATTACAAGATTTTAAATGGCAGAAAGAAGAGTTTTTTTTATAAAGATTGAATAAAATCAATGATATTTGTCCTTAAATATATGTTTATAGTATTATATTGTTGACGTAAAATAATCGTTAAATTAAAAACCTTTCATTAAATGTTAACATTTTCTTATATAGTAGGTTTCTTATATTGAAGGTTAATGTTCAAAAATGTATTTAATATGGTTGTTAATTTCAAGTATTTAAACAAAATTACCTAAAGTAGGGACAAAAGTGATGTTAAAGTCGATATACACATGTAGTAAAATTGAACGTTAATAGCGTCTTTGTAATAAAATATTAATGTCAAATTAAAAATGATATCAGTCTTTTAATAATATACCAGAATATTAACAGTTTTATTAATTAATTTAACATTCATACGTAGGTCGAATATGGGTAACATTATGATAAACGACGCAGTAAATATGATATGGCTTAATTATTTTACAATAGAACATTTTTTTCATAGAAATATTACATTACAAGCGTATGTAACCCGGCATCGCTCGGGTTTAATTAAATAGAAAACCTTGCAAATACGTGGGTTAAAACGACAAAATCTTATTGAAAAAAATGGAGTAAGCATTTACGTGGATAAAAGAAGTAAAAAGCTCTTCCCAATGAGAAAACTTAATTTTTGACTCCCTACATGCCCATATTTAAGTAACAATAAGTAGGTAGGTACCTACATCAAAAAAAGCATTGCAAATCTCTTCTTAATGAAAAATCTTGAAGTTTGATACCTCACATGCCCATATAAAGGTAAAAAAAAAAATAGGTAGGTACCTACATCAAAAAAGGGCTAAAAAACCTCTTCCCAATGAAAATTCATGAAGTTTGATACCTCGCATACCCACATTTATGTAAAAAAAATAAAAAGTAGGTACCTACATGGAAAAACGTAGGTACTAAAAACCTCGTCCCGATGAAAAACCTTGAAGTTAAGAAATCCCACATATTGGTAGGTACCTACATGGAAAAAGTGCTAAAAACCTCTTCCAAATGAAAAATATGTGAGCTCGACACCCCGAACGCTCATATTTTATTTAGAAAAATAGCCGGGTACCTACGTGCAAAAACTACTAAAAACCTCATCTTAATGTAAAAACTCAAAGATTGTCATCCCAAATTTCTATAAGAAAAAAAGGGTAAGTATCCCATTTCGTGAAAAAAATTGTAGGCACATAAATGTTAAAATATAACTGTCCTCATTCGAATTTGTATTTTTGGTTTGCAGTACATAAATGGGTATTTGAGAGATTTGCTATTAAATTAAAAAAAAGTCAAGAATAAATTGTCACCTATGTACTCTATATTCCCAAGAAAACCTTAAAGAATGGATGTATCTGCATCCTTCAATATTCAAGAATATTTTACTATCAAATATTTCATAATGCATGTAGAAAATATAAGGTGAAAATAAATAGGTTCCCACTCATTGAAAAATCATTTAACATTATTTTTGGATTTTATAAGTTAAACTATTATTATTCTACAGTATAGTTTTCTATGGTTTCTTAATGTCTTCCATTTTGAAAATAGCCCAATATGTCAAAAATATGCAATTTTAACTCAAGTTATTCAAGAGCTTTTCTCATTAGCAAACACGATATTTTATTACGAAAATAAACCCTAATTATTTAGTTTCAGAATTGTTGTTTTTATTGTTTCATCCATTTTGAAATTAATTCAATACAATGAAAAATGTTTGACTGTGAATATTGCTCTTTACTAAACCTTGCATATATTCTTCATACATTTTGTAGCTAATTTTGTGACATGGTCGCATTAAAATTAAAATATCTTTATCAATACGTAAGATATTTTAAATGTTTTTAGCCTTAAACCTGCCCAGAAGATGAGACCTCGTATAGAGTGTATTATTTTACTTCGGTCTTTCCTAATTTCCGAGTCCATTGAGGACATACGAACATACATACATACATACGAACGGACTCAAATATTTATGTGTGGATTTGAATTTTTATGGGTAGGGTTAAATTGATTAACATTCCTTTAGATAGAAGATTTCACCATTGTCTAGAGACCAACGTTTATATTCTCATCAAGCATTAAATTGTGGATGATCTTGAAATTTCTATATCGATTGTATTTAAAATTAATTTGTATTGTATCAGTACCTATACAGAAAGTACTATTACTACTATACCATCACGGCATATCCCACAAGTGGGGTAGCCAGTAGACCAGCTGCATATAACAAACATGCAAGCTGTCCTCTGCGTACCAATATAAAATCAAAACATTCGGGATGGGTGGCAAACCTCATCGCTGAATTTGAGATGTAAAATGTCTTAATTTTATCGAACACCTGCCTTTTACAGAACACTCGAAACTTACGGAGAAGAGTGGGAGACAAATTCTTTACCGGGTGCTTCACGGGATACAGAAAGTAATGAGTAAATAAATATCCACAATACCTACAATCAAGAGAATAGATAACTTTTTTTTTACAATGCGCCGATTCTGTGATAATGAAATATTAAATTATATAATCTACTTGTACTGAACACTTCCTTTGTGATTGTATCGAAATTTGACAGCATATTTTCTAAAATAAAGTGACAGATTGAAAAGCGATTGAACACTTTTCAGTTACTATTTACTGCTATAACATCTCTGCTTATCCCACAAATAGGGTAACCAGCAGACAGCCTTATGTAATAAAATGAATGCAGTCCTCTGCGTGCCAACAAAAAACTAAAACATCAAAATGGGTGGCAAATCTCCTCGCTGAATTTAAAATGTAAAATGTTTTTATTTTTTCGCACACGTCTTTTACAACTTACTAGAAAACTAAGGGAAAAGAATGAAAGATCAATAAATTATTCTTTGCCGGGTGCTCAACGGAATAAAACTTTTCAATATAAGTATCTCTAACCTTTCGCACAGCGAATACCTCAAAAATATATTAAATTAAATTATGTTTTCTCATAAAAAATATATTGTTGAGTATGTATGACCCAATATTATAATTCTTATTTAGACAATAAAATACATTTCCACCTTCATTGGCTTAGCATTCCCACGAGGGCTAATTATTACGATATTATTGTTGGATACATTAACAATACATTACAAACATACGGTTGGTAGAACACAACATAATGTATATAGTTAGTTACTTACATAGAAGGGTATCTTTGTCAAGGCCTCAACATAAGACATTAGTTAAGACTTTAATATACCTACCTCATAATAATTATTCATAATGTAATTATCAAAGTTGAACGTTAAAGATGAACGGATTAATGAGTTAATTAAAATATTGATTAACTTAACATTTAATTAGTATTTGGTACATCAAAACACTAAGATTAATAAATTGTTTTTTGCTTTATTCAACCTGGATGTATTTTGTAAATTCTTTATGCAAAATATTGTATCTTAAAGTAATCACTTAAAGATAGGTATAAATCACTCGAAATCTTATTCGTTACCTTTATGAATAGGTAAGAAGTAAAGTTTTAAATTAATCTCGTTTTTAACTGTAATTTTAACTTTGGTTAAAAATAAGCATGCGAAATATTATAATTATTATTAAATACGTGACTTTTTTTAGGGGACGATTCACTTCAAAAATCTAATATTATCATCGCTACTAACTTCTTGAAAAATGGTCGAAAGACCTTATTTTCCTACTTATTTTAGCTCCAAACTTCTTGAGCTGGAGTTTTTTTAGCTTCTGGTTTTACAGAATAAACCGTTAATTGCGTTGAATTAAAATATATTTATATATATATATATATATATATATATACACAGTCTGTTGGTTGTGCGGATGAGGTGTCTGTTGGGTAATATTCTTAATATCTTCACTCTCGCAGGTGTAAAAATCCAGTTAATTGCGAAAACTTCGTTTAACATTTATAAACCACTGGTCAAAGCAACGCTGTAAATAGGAGAACACAGTCGTTATCCGGCGCCATTTAGTGTTTCGGGTTGATAATCAACGATAGATTGTCAACAACCTCGAACACAATCATAAAGATGGTTGCTGTTAGTTGACATGTATGCTCAACAGATGTCGAACACGGCGCGGCAGTTTGAAACATGGATTGGTGGGATTGGTGAACGTACCATGGGTAAAGTGCACTTAAACCAGCCTAAGCCGATTCGTAAGCATCGGGACACCTTTCCTGTTTCATACAAAAGGGAGTTTGCACAGTCTGTTGGTTGTGCGGATGAGGTGTCTGTTGGGTAATATTCTTAATATCTCCACTCTCGCAGGTGTAAAAATCCAGTCAATTGCGAAAACTTCGTTTAACATATATATACAGTGCTGTAATTTTTTTCTTTAAGGGATAAATAAATAAGTTAATTTTTTAAATTATCAAATAAAATAAAATAAATATTTTTTATTTTGTTTTGTGTCACTGTTGAGTAAGACTACGAGTTCACATCATCAGGTACTGATCTATATTAGTCCGCGAAACCGGTCGTGCGTCAGTAACTCAACAGTAACACAAAAAAAAAACATTTTATTTTATTTGATAATTTAAAATGAAGTGTAACAAAGTTAATGCCGATACAATTAATGAAGTTAATTTTTAATTAACGGTAGGTACCCAGCTCCAGTAATTACTACCAACCTTTAAATTAATATTTAACTTGTATAGTTTCATTTAGTATGACAAAAATAATATTTTAAGTTCATTATAAGCCTTTACTATTATTTCCTTTAATATCGAATTAAAAGAAATCGTACAACCTACTTCGTATCACTATAAGAAGTGAATACTTTGATATTTGTATTATTATTATTATTATTATATTGGATGATTTATTCGGCGCCGTTTAATGAAGTATCCATCTCAAGGGCGCGGGAAACTATGTTGGAAGAGCGAAGTCTTCAGCTTGCTCCTGAACGTTGTAATCGGCTGGTTTTTACGGAGGTCCTCGGGGAGTCGGTTCCAAATGACGGGTCCTGCGACGCCGAAAGCCCTATCATAGAAGCAGGACTTGTTTGCTCTGTTGTTTTCGTCCAGCATGTTGGTGGATGTCTTAGCTGAGCGTAGAGGTCTACTTGCAGGTGTTTTGAGAACACAGAGTTCAGAAAGTGACTGAGGTGCCATTTTGTTCAAAGCTTTGTAGACTATAAGGCACAGTTTGTATTGAACCCTTTCACCTGCTCTTAACCAGTGTAACTTTTCCAGCAAAGGTGTGATGTGGCAACCCTTATCTTCGCGGAAAATAAGCCTTGCAGCGTTGTAATAAAATAGTGACGTATGTAATATAATTTATTTTTCATTTCGACAATATTCAACGATCATTCCCCGATGACAGAATTTTGGACTGTCAACCGGAGAATATGGCATTCGAATATATAAAACGATTTGGAATAAGATATGAAATATCCCACCCGTTTCTGTAAATATTCGAAAATCCTGCAAAAAATTGGAGCGTAAATTGTATTATCATTACGTCAAAACATAAAACATCTTTAATTCAGCCGTTTAGTATGGATAAGATGGCCTGAATACTCATTACATGCAGATAGGTAGTTCGCTTTTTCACTTGTGGAATATACCGTGATGATAGGTACCAACATTTACTAAGATAGATTGATAAACTATCAATATTGAACGTTTGTTCATTTGCCACAATTGGGGTTCCCAAGATGCTTTATTTAATTTTATTTATTTATTTATATCATGCACAGCGACCTATAAGATCTATTGTTCTCCCCCTACTTAGCTTTCCCGGTGTTGCCAGTCAAAGCGAACCCTCAAGTCCTAGACATCTTATGAAGTCCAGGATCTTGAGGGGGTCCAAGGTGTGGAGGGACTCCACTTCTACCCAGTGTCTACCTAGGGCTTTGATTCTTGCAAATCCCACGGCATTGCAGTCCGCCAAGAGATGTCGAAGAGTCTCCCCAAGATGCTTACTGCATGTGAGTAAATTTACGTACTGTTCTCGATAAAATGCTTATAAAAAATGTATATCGCAAACACATGTTTCTATCTTTTTCTTTTGTATTTATGTATTAAGTACAGAATGTCAAAAACCTTGTCGTCAATTATGTTAATTAACATTCGTACATGAGCAGTCAGATTTTTATTATATGTACACAGTTTCCCAATAATTTCTGTATTAATTCGTTTTACACTGCTGCTTCTCAATTTCAACAGATGTCACTTTGCTGTCTAATTAATGTTGGATATGTAATAAAACAACTAGAATTATTATTAATTAATGAAGTGTTTTCTGAAAGACAACAAAATTTTACATGAATAATACTAACTTATGCTTTAGCATTGGTAGATGCATACTTTATAAAGATAAGCAAAACATTTCTATGAGTACATTTAGAAGTTCGTTCAACACTTTTTTTTATTGAAAGGCATTTACCTGCAGATAGGTATGTGAAAACTTTGTTAGAATTGATTGTCAATTTCCAAATCTAATTCAATATTTATAAATGAACGCAGTACGACGGGAGTATATCGTGTCGATCCATCTAAACTCTATACCATCACGGCATCTTCCACAAATGATAAACTGAAAGACTTATTGCATATATTATGTAGGTATACATTATTTTTGATGTTTGCAGACTTTATAATGTTGTTAATTTGTCATGTAATGTAAAAGGCAAATGCCGTTTATTGTCCAAAATAATAATAATAAAAATATATAGCATGCAGATTGTCATTTTATGCCAATCAAATTTTAGGACATACAGAATGGTTTACAAGCCTCATTGCTGATTGACAAAATAAATATTTTTTTACGGCAAGCAAAGGAGCACTTTTATTTTCATGACAGTTGTTTTGCTATTCACCTCATTTATGAAAGATTTGTTATGATAAAAGACTATAGATTATATTGAGTTCGTCGGTAGCCTGGAGGTAGAGTCACGGCTTCATGCACATGAGATTCGCGGTTCGATACCAGGTGCCGGAAAGCCCCCCTTTCGCTACACAAGCTTTTAATTGTTGTGAAAGTTGTATAAGGTTGTATTTGGGTTTATAAAAAAATCCCAGATACATATTTTTTTTAAATAAAAATATACCGATGGAATATAAACCAGCATATTTATATACCTACTCGTCATTTTATCAAGGTGCGTACAAGTGTCCAATAATTTTCTTATGTTTTGAGCAGATATTGTTTTTTTCTACCTATAATTAAAAATAATGCTGTTTGCAGATTGGTTTGAGATTCATATTAGTTGAAAAAAAATATGAAGTCGCACCTAAGGAAATGATTGTATATTTTGTAATTTGTTAAGTATCAATGTGCAATAAAGAATGGATAGGAAAATAAAATAACATTTAAATATTACACAATTTTGATAAAAAAAAAATTAACGGTGAAAAATAGGCCTAATGTAAATTATTTATTTCATAAATGAGACAAAACTGTGCAAGTAAGAGAATTAATATCGCACATACATCAACTCATGGATACATCTCTTGTTCGTTTACAACCATGAAATAATTTCTACAAACATACATAAGTATCATTTTCATTCTCCTATTTCTTTCTTTTATTTTCCAGACAAGGGAATACAACATTCTTTGAGATTCACTCAATAATATCATTAATCTGTTTATTCCTCAGATATTGAAATTCTAAGGAATCTATCGTTTGTTGAGAACGTATGTAAATAAATACAAATGCAAAGAATGAACTACAAAACAAGAAATTCTTAGTACGTTGTATGAAGGTTTCAATATTCACATTATTTTAATGATCTACTCCTACATATTATATTATTTTGAGATGTTACTCATTCATTATTTCACTATTTTTATATATCTTGGAAACACATACATACTTTCTTCTATCTGATGACCTAAATGCTTTTGTAGAGCTTAAGCCTCCAACAATCAAACTCAAAATTTTGCGGGCTTGCATACGCTGTTGATTACTTTAATAGCCATTTAATTTGATTTCTTGCAAATAAATCTGGAAACTACTTTCTTCTCTATTCAATGCACTCCACAATAATTGTATCACTTTAATAGTTCATAGAAACAAAGATTTATAGGAGTTTTTTTATAGGAGTGTTTTCATGATAGTCTTTTTATGAATATATACGTAATAATCAACTCCATTCAATCATCCTTTAACGCTCCTTCCAGGAATACAGCGTAGTGACTTTGTGGCAATTGAGTCACATTTTCCCACGACATTCTAGTGTTCTGATATCGTTGTCACAAGAACGGTTTATCGTGATAGAAGAACGATCAAAACGCCGAGACATTCTAGACCAAAGAAAATATTTTTTTGGACAAAAATGGCAATATTTATAATAATAAATTGGTTTATAATTTGAGTGGAGAAAACAATTTCTTCCTTCAATGGGAGCGTTGTAGGGTGAATTTTGATGATGATGATGATGTTGATAGAAAATAAATTATGTACACTTAAATGTGTTATATATTAAGACATTTTCAATAATTTAAATACAATATTATTTGAATATTTTTATTTTGGCATTTTTCATTGTGTATACACAAAATGTTTTAACAGGAATGTAAGAAAAGAATATTTTGTAGAGTGACAGCTGTTTGTAAAGAGAGTTTCTTGGAATCCTGACACGAGATATGTATATTTTTTTTTATATTAAATTCTTTTTTATATTATTTATTTATTAAATATACAATTGTTTTCATTACCTCCTGAGGCTTGAAACATGATGCCCATTATTTTCTTCTTCATTTAAAAATAGAAATACAAGTAAATATACTTAGTATGATTCAATTTTGCGATGAGATAATTATGTTACCCATCCTGAATGACAAATTTTGTTTATTTATTCATGTATATACAATTTTATAGAAAAATGCATTTCAGTAAGATACAATCAATAAATAGAGGGCGAGTTTATCGCAAAGGTGCGATCTCTTCCAACTAACCCCTTTTCGTTGGCACAGAATGATAACTTGCACAAGGTTAATATGCTGGCCACTCCACTTGTATAATATATTATACAAATAGACTCCGTGGGGTCCTTTGTAAAGAATGTTCGTAAAACTTCACGTATTAGACAATTTGTATCTACGATTCAACGATGAGGCCTGCCACCCGTTCTGAATGTCTTTTTTCCCTCATTCTGTGATTTCGCTTGTCGACTTATAAATACATTTGTTAGCAATCGGTTATTATTTACCGTGCGATTTTCTAAAAAAAAATTGTGCTTCTCTTCTTTTTCTAGTGTTTTGAGTGTCATGTAATAGGCGGGAATTTCGTACCTTTATTTTGACGATATAGTATGCCGACCATCTTGAATATCTTACTTTTCATGGTGCAATGAGGATAACTTGCATGCTCGCTACATGCAGTTAATCTGCCGACTACCCCTCACGTGGAAGATGACGTAATGGTAGGTTTAGATTTTGAAACACAGCAATTGATATATTTCAATTTGTTGGCAAAGAAAATTGTGTTTAAATCATCTTATAAGTCGGCAGGTGGTCGGTTGATTGCCGGTATTTTCGGACTTTCAGTCGAGAGACATAGGGTTCGCTTTTACCCACTGACGACCTACTCCACTTTCACGACACACGTATTTTGCTTTCTGTTTTCATCTTTAAAATTCTTTAATTGAGTGACTGTATGCAAAACAGATTTGCGCAAAACTCAAATAAGTCAACCGATTTTTTTAAATATAAAATTATAAAATATTTTTTTATACTTACGTATTATTTCACTAACGCTCAGTGACAGCAGAGTCTTCAAAATCAAACAAATAAAAAGTTTAACGGGCTTCTTGTTCGGCAACATGTTTTTAATAAGTAAATATATTATTTTGTTCATAAAATAATAAACATAACCACTAGAATCTGTCTACGCTCAAAAAATATTCATCAGTTTAGAACTTTGTTTTCATACAAAAATTCAAACATATTGTTTATTCACTGTCCGTGGAAAGAACTTAACAATGAGTTATTCCTAATTAAAAAGTTTATATTGTTATTTAAAACAGAATTTATTAAAACTTGTACAGATGTCACCCATCAAATTGAAGAAGTAAATTAAAGTCTGCATAGTCTTAAAAATACGGTAAGAATATTTATGAAAAATTAATAACAATAAAAACCCGATTTTAAACGAATTGAAATGATTATTTTACTTTTATTCATGCGAATATTTTCTGTTTTTAAAATTATTATTTTGTAATCGCGATGTTATTCCCGACTCGTTTATATTTCATAAAACGTCGTCGAATCAATCCTCTTTACGAACGTCAGTCCAATACGCGATGCTCGCGAAGACTGAATTGTTTTTCCCTATGTACCGGTTTATCTACCCCCTAGCATTCTATTTGGCTTGTAGTATTCCCTGTTCTGCTACGGTCACCTACACAACACCCTTCAATACCGTCTAAGAGCATAATACCTTACTTCAAACAAGAAGTATGCACATAAACATCATTGAATCAACTACCTTGCGTAAATACAAAACCTAAACCTTCATGTTACCGAACACTTTTTGTGGTTATTCTTGTTTCTTCCCTAGTAAAAGAGGACCCTCTTATAATATTTTCTTATACTTACATCCAATAATTTAGATTGTATTTTTTCTAGGGGTTGCTAAAATATTTTTTCTATAGTTTTCAAACTCTTTGTCGTATCCTGAAATTTCTTCACCTTAGCTACTTAAATGAAACAATTTAGTACATACTTTTAAAAAGTAATCGAGGGTGTTTAGAATTACGTTTTTATTTTATAGTTTAAAAAGCACGTGTTTGTAATGGCTTTTAATTTTGAATTGTCGGAAAAAGACGCTATTTATTTTTATATTCACATGTTCATTAACTACAATTTGTGGACATTGCATTCTTGAATATTAAAAAAAAGCATTTAAAATTAGCAGGCCTCAATTAATGTACTTTTGTAGATGTACACACAAACGTTTTTAATATTGGTAGTAAAATGTGGTTGAAGGATTATTTCGTTCTGTTTTTTTTTCGATTAAATATGTAATTTTAGTTATGAATAAATATAAAACTAATTGAAAACAAAGAATAGGCATTGGTGCATTATATTAATTAACAAAAAAAAAACAATTTGCCTTTTTTATTACATTATCATTAGTAAAAATTTAACTATAAATATCAAATTCCATTTAATATTATTTAAATCAGAATTTAACAGATTAAAGGCCCATACATGGTTATTATTGTGCTGTAATGTTTATAATATCAAGTCGCGCCTCAAAAGTTATAATTATAGATGTTCATTTGAGTTGGATCAAAAATCTATTCATATTGTCAAATACATAAGTAATATTACTCAATAAATCTGAATCTTGAATATGAGGAAACTAAGTTTCATTTTCACACATTTCTACTAATAGATGACGTATGGACTAAAAATCATGACACTTGCAAATAAAAGAAAGTGAAATGTGTACTACAAGCAATAGAAATATAAATGTTGGGCACTAGCTTCAAAGATAAAATGAAAAACGAAACTATTCGAGAAAATACAAAAATTGTAGATATACCTAATTGGTAAAGTCTCCAAGCTTAATCGGCAATAGACTGGTCATATAGCTAGATAGAGAATGGTAGATATAGACCTAGGATCTTGAAGTGGAAACCGTGGAAGGAAAAGAAATTCATAAGGGGTCCCCAAAAAATGGATTGCTGACATTGTCCAAGTGATGGGAAAAAAGTGGGTCCGTGTTGCTGAAGGCAAATAAATGAAAAGATTTTGAAGAAGCTTTTATCAGTAAGCATAAGAACATAAGCAGTAAGTAAATAGTAACAAATAATAAATGCTAGTAACAATGTAATAAACCATTAAAATAGTTCATAAAAAATGTCTTATCCTTTGAAATCTATTTTCATTGAATCGTGAAAGCAGTGAATGTTGGTAGCAAAATTCGTGCCTCAAAGCCCTTAATTTGAATTACAGACTTTACCTTTTTATGTATATTAATAAAATACGTAAATAAATTTATGCAGTTTACTAGATATTTGAATCTGCAAGTAAATGGTAAAAAATAATTAGCGTTGCGCGAGTAGTGAATTTCGCTGTAGTGAGAATAGCCTAAAACTTGTATTTAATTCGACAACATCGAAATTATTCACTTGTCATTTCCACAATACTATCTTTCCGATGTTTCCGTTGACTGAGCACAATAAAACAGGAAGGCAACTTCCGCAGGATGTGCATCTATTTATCTACACATCTATATTATTTAAAAGAGATACATTTTACAGCATTCACATAAATTATTTCGTTTGTGTTGTTGTTTTAATTAAATGAAACACGCTTTCTTCTATAAAAAAAATAATTTTAAATATCTGACGAGCCAAATATGTTGATTGAATGGAGGGTGAACGTAGAAAAGGTTAGTTCTGGGAGTCCCAACAGAGGATTTTCGTTCTTTCATAAATAAATCTTTAGTATTGATAATTATTCATTTTTTACTGTAAATTATTTTCAAATAAGATACAGAGGGCTAATTTATCGTATTAATGTTGTTGACCGAAGGTACTTGTTGGAAGTCCATTTCAAGATAAAATTGAAAAAATTGCCTGATGATGGACACAAGAGTCTCCGAATACTAGTACGCGAAGTTAATAAAAGTCATTTGGAAGTTAACTAGAGATTGTGTTTTTTTTTTCAATTTAATCTAGTTTATCGCTTAGGTGCGATCTATTCCAACTTCCTAATGCCTTCGATTAACATGATACCTACATCATTAATAAAATGATTTTTATGACTCAATATATTTTTACACTCTCTTATATATTGATAAATTTGTACCAAGATTTGTGAACTATATTTTTTAGGAAGTTTGAAAAAAGCGGACATGGCTGACTATGAATTTTTTTATATTACAGAAGCTTCATATGTTTATGCTTCTTTTAAAACTGTTTTCTTCTTCTCCAAGACAAGGGCATCTTTCATGTGTTTTCATGTCTTTCGCGACCAATTTACTTACTAAATATAGATGTACCTACACCTAACTATTTATAATATATTTTTTGAAACCAATAGATTTGGCAGAGAGTTTTATTTGGATAATATAAACAATGTGATTTGAAGATTTCTCTTACAATAACATATTATTTTATCAAAGTCAAACAATAAATCTGAATCGAATTGAGAATAGTACGTATGAAGCATAGGTAGAGATTTACCAAATAATGACAGAGAGATATTATCTTGCATCCCTAAATGGATTTCAAACTGAGAAATTTGTTTTGAGATCCTTTTTAGAGGGATCTTTTCGACTGCATAAAATAAAATAAGAAAACAGAGCATTGTTTTTTTAACAAATGCATCCAATTTTAAAAGCAATTTCGACTAAGTTTTTCAATTTGAAATGGATTAGATGATTCTAAAGAAAATATTATACAATACCTTTGAACTGAAAAACAAGTGCAGAAAATAATGTTTGATCTCTTCGCACAACACAGCTTTTATTATATTTGTTTAATGCACCTGAAAAGGGGAGGGAATTCCAAGAAAACATTTTTAATTAAATTTATGGTAAGTAAATACTTTGAAACTACTGCTACTTTCAATTCTGTATGATAAACGGATTTTTCATCTCGAGATTAGTACAAGCATTCACTGTTTATTGTACGGTTTAAAGGTATGTTAATATGCATATTTGATAGACGAGTTTAAAAATCTACTGTCTTAGACGATTTTCCTTTACAGTACCTAGTTCCTTTAAGAATGATATTAGAGCGTCAAGGATAGCATAAGAAAATAAGGATATTTAATCGATACACAATCGCTTTGAATAGTGGACTTACCTGTGCTCCCTAGGAAAACGTTGAACGGCAAACGATGAAGATAAAACATATTTAGGAGATAAAATAAATTAGTTGAAATTTACTTGTACCATGAAACACCCGGCAAAGAATAGATCGCACACTCTTTCAGGTAAGATTACGAGAGTCCTTTTAAAGGCAGGTGTTCAAAAAAATAAAGGTTACAGTAATGTAGTGGTATGCCACCCATCCTGGATGTCTCGTTTTTTTTGGCACAGAGGCGACTGCTTAGATTTTTATTTTATAAGGCTTCACAACTTGTGGGATGTGCCGTGATGGTGAAGTAATAAAAACCAAACGTGAAAATAGTATTAATGTTTCCCTTACAGTTATAATGATATATTCTACTAATTAATTAAACGTGTCGCTGCCTCTAGATGGTTAGCAATATAAACCTAGTAGCCAGTTCATATTACACTTTTAGAAAATATGTACACTGAGAAAAATACTAACGAAATTTCACAACGAATCATTGGTACGTACTATCAAATTTGGACCAGAGTTCGTACGAACGATTCACTAGTACAGATCTATTGACTTCGCAACCAATAATTCATTGGTACATTTACCAACAACTTCTTCACAGTGACGTCATCAACTTGAAGTTCGCTGCACAACGAATCGTTGGTACGAATCAATTGATTTACTTGTCATACTTACGTAGGTACCTATACATGACCTTAGCTGTCAAAAGTCCAATAATATTAATCGCGTTTAGTTGTAAAATGTGATCTATTTTCCACTATAATTATTATTTGAAAAATCTAGCAAAAATAATAATATTATTAGAATAATTATTCACATTGTACAAATAAACATTGTGATCAATATATAAGTAAAAAAAGTAGCAAGGAAATTAAAATGATTTCTTTCTATCAAGTTCTTATGTAATATAATAATTTATTAAAAATTTCAATTGAAAAAATATAAAAATAAGGACAATTTATAAAGACATAATAAATATATCGTACGAGTATTATAGGATTCTTCCAAAGGTCGTGCAGAAATTACAACTCTTTCTTCAGGGATGTTGAATTTTACTTTTCATCATTGCCAAAATTCAAAGGTGCTATTTCTAGATCTCTTCAGTTTTTATTCAGAGAGGACTGATCCCCCCCCCTGAGCATCAGTCATTGCTTGTGTTTTTTTTTTGTAATAGCGTATTCATTTCACGACTGAATGTTTTTCTTTTTGTCTTCATTGTTATTGCCTCGATCGGTGCAATCGAGTGCATTTTGTTTTTATTTATTTTTGTTGTTGGAACATAGCTGGAACATAGTGTTGATAATATGGTGTAAAATAATTTAACAAACTTCACTGGCTTGCAAACCATACAATATTCAAGTTATACTATATAATCTGTAATAGCTGTTTGTTTGTAATAAGTGTATTAACAAAATAAATAAATTGATTGAGTCGACGTTGATTTTGTAAAACTCCATTATATTGATATACAACACAACCAACTGTTCTTTCTGAATTTCCCTCAATAATTTTTGCATTATATAAAACCTTAGCTCTAAGAATATATTGTTATACCTACCTAATAAGACATAGTATTTAAGTAACAACACGGCCTATAGTAAATTTAGTTTGACAATGACCTCATAGGTCGAAACCTGGTAACTTATTAAACAAATAAATCGTAGTAAAACCAAAAACAATTTTGTTTTCATTATATGAAAATAAATAAAAAAAATAAAAATTCTAATCATACCACGTTGTTGCTCTACGGGAGTTATTTTATTTTGGCATTCTTCTCTGCAACTTTTTTCTATGGGAACAAAAATTTTTCATGCTGACAGTTGACTTTTTCTGTTTGAGTATGAATGCCCCAATTCTACTAATTTGTTTTCTACTAGCCTTTTGATAATTACATTTGACCTTTTTTCTGTAAAATTAAAAATAATATATATAACTAAAAGTTATTTTTGTAAACAAAAGAATTGAAATTAAAAAAACAGGATTTGAAGTATACAAACTTTTGATGTTGATGTAGGTGACACCAAATCCAAAGCAACATTTTCACCAATTTGTTGATGTTCTGCAACATTCTGTAAAGTACAAATTTTAGTTAATCGTCAATAAAAATTTGGCTTGTTGATAAAACAATTATTGCAAATTAAACATCTCATACCAACTCATCATGGACTGGACTTTATAAAGATTCATTATTTGTTGAGCTGTAAATGCTTTTGATCTTAACATATATTATGGCACCACTTGTGTGGACAAATTTGTTAGTGTAGAAATTTAGTCGGATAAATGTAAGCCCCCAGATTTCTGAACTATCCAGGTGGACGGTGGGTCTCCTTCAATGTATATGCTCAATCACAACCTCATTTGTTTCCTCCACAGTCTAAAAGTACAAAAATGATTTATTAAACCAAATGATAACTAATAAAGTTAGTTCATTCACAAACAAAATCAATGTTAGTCCAATATTACATACCAAATTGATGGTTGAAGTTTCACTTTCATTTCATCACATGGTTTTTAACATTAAATCCTGTAATCTGTAAAGCAAAAAATATTCATTAAATTAAAATAACCTAATTAGTCCATCCACAAGCACTCAAGGTTAGAACAATGTTACTCACCAAATGGTTACTTGATGGTGCACTTTCATTCTGTAATTCCACGTTATTTTCCACATTGCGTTTCATCTATAAAGTAAAAACATAATATCAAAATCATTAATGCTTTAAATCATACAAAAATAATAGTAAATAAGAAGAAATTACAACCTTGCATTTCCATGACAGGTGATTTTTTCATCCCATAATGCACTATTATGAGGGATCTTGTTTTAAATGTTTTGCACTGTCATATTTTAACAATTATCCTCAATCCACTTATAAAAAAACACCGAAATACGAAAACGGTTTGACAGAAATTAACAAACAAAACACCGAACGGAAAATCGACGAATGTCATCGAATATTAGTGTTGCCATTAGAATGATTAATAATGACCAAAGTATTGTTTTTTTTTTATCAAAATATAACACATTTTACAACCATTCTAGTGTATTCATTATATTAAAAAACAATAAATAAGTATTTAATTATTTGTATAATAACGAAAATACTACAAATAAATAAAACAATATTGTACTATTGAAATACGTTTCGTCAATCATAATGTATTTTTATGCGTGTGGCAATTTCACAAGCCATAATGTACTTACCTGAGAATGATTTTAAACCAACTAGCGCCATACACGGATGTTTGGGTAACTAAAAGATTGGTAAGTGCCGAACATATCGTTGGGAAGTATAGTTATCGGTAAAGGCAAAATGATTTAATGTTACGTAATGTTGAATTTGATCTTTATGTCATATTATATCAATGGTAAGGCGAGCAAAACAATTTATTGTGAAATATCAATTGAATTTGGAGATGTACCTTTTCTCAGTGTAGGTAGGTACATCTTGGCATTAAAGAGAATAAGGAATTATCAAAATTGCTACTTACTTTAAAATGTTAATTACATTAGAGTTTTCCCCAGGTATGCTATTGAGAAGACTTCGGGATTAGTGACCCAGATATTATTTAAACTTATTAATAAGAAGTATTGGCAAATACTATCTGTAACAATGTTCAAAAGAGAAGATAGTTTATCCATATTTTTTACAACAATAGCTTCTCCCATATGTGATTATCTGGATGACCACAATTGCTAGGTACTTGAAGGAGGCAGATTTGAACTCGGAGGATGCAGGGGACCAGAAAACATGGAAGATGAGGACTAGGAGAGCTGACCCCAAGTAAATAGGATAAAAGAGAGGGCTAAGCAGAATAACTTCTCCCATAAGTAAGATCCAGTCAACTGACTGGTATAGTCGAAAAGGCAAGAAACGACAGAAAAGAAAAGATAATGTATAATTTAATAACCAAAACTAAACGTTGCTTGATGTTATGCTGCAAGACACGAATACGGCTTTAGTGGTGAACAGGGGGAGGTTTAGCCGGTAGGAGTTGGGCTTTACCATGTCAGAAAGACTGGATGTCCATGTGAATGTTCTCCTAGTTGCGTGTAAAATAAACAAAGTAGACTTTGTCATATTTAGATAGACACCTACAAATTTTCGGTCTTTGTATATTTCCAAAATACATATATAGGTTAAAAGATACACTATATACCTATACCCATTCGGCATAAGTTAATTTGATTAAAAAGAAATTGGAACATGCATACAGTTAGTTCTCTGGAAACTTTTACATAAATAGATAGAATTATAAGAAGGCACATTTTAAATAATTTCTAATAGTATGAATGTTTTTTTGTGAACACGAGATGTCTGTGTTTAAGTACGAGAATATCATTTGTAATACACGTGTGGATATGTTTCTCCATTGAAATGCTAATGACTTAAAGGCATGCACTCAATAAAGTATTCTTCAGTTACAAAAAATCGCTCTGTATCTTAAACTGTATTACGAGTACCTACCTATTATTATTGTTATGTGATGTGAGAGAATCACATGCATGGGAATATGTAACATGAAAAATGCTGAGAAACTATATGGATAGGCGAGCTAATACGAGCATATATTGTATTTACATACGAGTATGTAATTGTAGCATTATTATTTTGTTGAGCAATTTTTATTATCAAAACAATACAATATTTCAATTCCATGGTAACTAAATAAAAAAACTGATAAATATACATATATTTTGACATCTGTCAATTTTTATAACCCAGTATAAAAGATAGCAAAAAAGTGTGTAAGTCAGATCACAATATCATGCAGTTATAGTACTTATGATATAAACTATGATTTAAACAGAGGGAGCATCTCTCACACTAGAGAATATTTACAATTTTACAATTATTAACATACGAGATTCACGAGAATATTTACAATTATTTACAATTAACAATTAGATTTTTTGATTTTCAACTAAAAACATAAATAAATCATTGACATCCATAATGTAATAGGTGGCATGTAGCTGAAATAAACACATCAACATTAAAATGTGGGAAGTCATGCATCTCGTCACAAAAATATATAGGTTTATATATTTGTGTTTTTATTTATTTATCGGTAACAAACAGTTTTTCACACAAAAATATCAATAAATACAATACTTATTTTAATTGGCAATAGTAAAATTATTTACAATAATTATCTTTACACTTTATTTTTTGTTGAAAATTTCCTTTGCTAGAAATACTTCAGTAAGTTCAATTTGCGCATATTGGTGTGTTCGAAAAAATTAAGATATTATACATCTTAAATTCAGCGATGAGGTTTGCCACCCATCCTGAATGTCTTGATTTTATATTGGCA
Organism: Athripsodes cinereus; assembly: GCA_947579605.1. Classification (NCBI taxonomy): domain Eukaryota; kingdom Metazoa; phylum Arthropoda; class Insecta; order Trichoptera; family Leptoceridae; genus Athripsodes; species Athripsodes cinereus. The sequence continues at coordinate 17,098,846 of OX388315.1, forward strand.
CGAAGAGGACAGTTTTCATGTTTCTTACATGCAGCTGATCTGCTGGCTACCCCACTTGTGGGATATGCCGTGATGGTATAGTAGTATTTTTGAAGGGCCCTTGTGTTCCAACTGTGAAAATTCATTTTAAATCATCAATAAAAAAACACTGTTCTAATTTTCACTTCATATTTTGAACACTGAAAAAGTATGCGTTAATGAATATTTTGTTTTATCAAGGTTATTTCAGGATTTGAAGGTTATGTATAAAGCTTAAATTTAAAACTATAAATGGTACTAACCATATTATTTTTGGATTTTAAAGTTTTGATAAACGTATGAATTCTTCTGATTGACTTATAAAAAATATGTTCGTTTAATTTTAGTTCATTTTTTTACTAATTTGTTACTGATGTTATAATAAATCTCGGCGTTTTTGAAATGCTTTTCGAATTTGATTTGGGTTCAAGATTATTTCGTGAATGATTTTGTATTGAAGAAAATCCTCGAAGGTTCAATGTGTTTACAATACACCATTCCATTAATGTCTTTGTTGAATAGCCGACGAATGAAGGCAGGTAATAAATACGAATAGAAAAAGATTTTTTTTTCTTAGGATAAATAACGTAAGGTATTTTTTTGGGAATATATTTATCCTTAAGGAATCTTATATCATTATATTTTGAGATTTGAGAACATGTTATTGTATTATATTCTTTGTTCGGATTTGATACGATATCGTCCCACTAGGACGATCGCATCATATCATTATACAAAATTATCAAAAGAGAATCTATCCAATATTATATAGAAAAGAATTTACATTAATTTACATTATAAAAGTATATAATTTGGCTCGTAACCCCCAGCTTCGCTACATACATTTTGCAATGTACGTAAGCGAAACACATAGAAAATTAATTATATTATATAGAGAAAGTTACAATTATATTTGCAAGTAAAACAGATTAATATTTTGGCTCAAGTTCATGTCTAGGTATGATTCTACTTAGTCTGTGCAAGAGGAATGCATTGTGTGTGGGTGTGTACATATTTCAATTATACTTATTATACTTACGTAAAGTTCAGAGAATTCTTTATCCTTCGGTTTCATCATTTTCTTATGGTCATCATATCATTATAGAATACATATAGGTAAATTAAGCAATAATGTTTCTTCAGTTTGCATACTCTATATTGCAAGGATTCTACTTATATCCTGTCTTGAGTAGAATTATAGATAAATATCTCCAAGTAAACAATAAAAAATTATATCAAGTGGAACAAAGATTATCAGAAGTACATCAGACCTTTCCATGAAAGTGGATATATTATTTCCATCAGTGGAGCCATTCCTTTAACTCTTTGTTGCTTTCATAGTAAAATAATAGGGTCTTTCATCCCTTGGTTGATCAAGGAATTGAACCTTTGTGACATAACTACTCCAAGTATAGCTAGGTTATTGGAAGACTATATACAAGGAGGCGGAGAGATGTACTTTAGTATTTTTAAGAGTATTGAATCTACTGGTGGGTATACAAAATGAATTTCAACAGAAGGATATCGGATGGAAGTGATTTACATTTATTGTGTAAACATATATTACATAACAAGACAGTTATTTTCAAAGTAAATTTGTAGGGAGACATAATAACATACAATATGCAAAGTTATGAAAGTTATACCATATTCGGACAGAGACAATAAAACAAACAATGGTAATTATCAAATAAACCAACCCTGGTATTATCAATATAAATCAATACCTGGTTTATCATATGATCTATAAACATTAAGTGGAATCATTCATTCTTCATTCAAACTCAAAATCTGATATTATTACACAAAGGAAATTAATATATAGATAGTTCAATGATAATATGAACTCAGTTATGAAAAAATTATCATTATTTACCATATACAGTAATAATATAGTCCTTACAGATAGACAGGCGAGCAGGAGTTGAATAACACAAAGACGTGCATGTTACTGATGACGTATTTTGTACACATTGACGGTAGAAGGCAGGTTCGTGAAAGAAACATACTCTGAGGTATCTATGGCGGTCGCTGGCCATTCCAAAGACGTACAGGGGTGCGTAGGTGGTGTCAGAATCTGATAGATTCTGTTCTCAGGACGGAAGAGGTCACTACTTCTCGAGAGGCTTGAGAAACCTTATATGTTTCCACTCCATCCTCTGTGTAAAAGGTAGAAGGCGTCACTATTTCAATAGTCCTTTCAAATTCACATTGGAATGAGAGTTACATCGGTAAATCACCGATAAGCAATGCGCAGGCTACCCGAGATGAAGCGGTACACGTTGCAGACTTATGAACACATTCATAATGTTAAATTTACATCACTGAGCAAGTATAAAGAATTGTTTAAGTGGTTTGTATGATTCCTAACATGGAATAGTTGTTCAGAAACAATGGATTATCTTATTTCACACGGTTATGAATATTGGCGGGAACACAACGAAACCACACCCTAACGGACATATATTATTTACTCAAAACTTTCCAAATGTTATCCTAATATCACTTCAATAACCTAATATATATAACTCAAAGGTAACACAAGCCTGTTCATAACATTATTCAATTTATTAATTACTATTAATTATTAATCGTTATTATTGTTCCTTGATATTGGCGGTATGATTGGTCGCGCACGTAAAACTAACACAGATATTTAAAGTACATTATTAACGACACACAATAAGAATTGTTTTACGTACAACAGAGGGCAACACACTTGTTTATCACATTACGAAGTTAAGTACTATTACATAATTATTGTTAGTATTATTATTGTGTCGGAGTTACGCACATCGCTGTTCGCGACTAAGGCGGGAAGGGACAAACCCTTCTTTCGTCCAACCTATGCCATGGTTTGCGGGTAACTGAATTTGCTTGCAAGCGACGCGAGGAGGAACAGGCACGTTTAACGGTTATTCTTCAAGGGCTTGAGAATCATACGATGTGGTGCCGTGTGCAGATCGAAGCATCAGCCAGTCACGTGTTCCTTGTAACGTACAATTATTATTATTATTACGGAAGACTCACAGACAACAAATGACTGTAGGAACATTAGCCAGTATGAACTTTTCCGCAGCGATTATTTAATGCGTAGCATTCTCCCTTTCGGCCCCTCTTGAAAATTTGAAGAGAAGCGACAAATTTTCAAGTTCCTCAATTATACAAAAAAAAGTTGAGAACCACTACAAAAATTGTTGAGAACCACTGGTTACATGAAAAGATTGAATACCACTGGTCACATAAAAAGTTGAGTACCACTGGTTACACAAAAAGTTGAGAACCATTGGACATAAGCAACTACATAGGTACCCAATTACAGACAAACAATTCAAAAAATGGTAGCTTATATACTATTACAATGTTTCTTACATCCTATAGCCCGTTCAATAATTATTATTAAGCACTCGCGGTAAATTGCCCATAGTCAAAATTGATGCGAACTGTTTTCATATTTTGACTTACACTTTTTAATAATAACACAAAATTCACTTTGGTTGTTTTAGTACGGGGCTCCTATCAAAAGTTTGAGAGCTACAATCATAACAATATACTAGCACATAGAGGTGTGTATATATATAGACAGGTGCATATGTGCATGTATATGAAAAACACAGGTTATGAAAACAACAACTTTAAACATTTTACAATACAACCTTATAAGAAACTCAGGATCTGTATTACGTTTCAATATACGGTTCGTTCTACATTGGCGATAAAATTCTTTCTTTCAATTTATCAACATACGTACGTTTCATTGATGGATTCCTTTACTACGATCGACGACAAGTTAACATTTTTAACATGACAAACATATAAAACAAAAGTTACATACTTAAGAAGTTGGTTTACATCATTCTCGATTCCAGTTACATGTATCCGGCAAGGGAAAAGTAACATAAAGGAATTTAAATAAATATAAACAATTTTGTATAGATGGAATTAGAGATACTACAATTTCGCTTCATTTAACCCATTAAGCTTAATAGCACTCATATACAAGTGATTTCATGTACCATGTACCATACAAAGATATTGGCAAAGCACAGAAAGAAATCATACATAATAAGGACATATACATATTAGAAAAACAATTTACACGCAGACATGACATAATGGTAAATCACGACGACTGCAATCACATTTACAGTAACCGATATTCATTATTGGCGTCAAATCCTTCTACGCATATTACATAAGCACAATTCTCACACAGAGACAGATTTCTCACATAGAGATAATCTCAGAGGGAGCTACCCTCACACAGGCTTAATACATGACAAATACATTGAACAACTTTCGATCTTTGCTACACAATATACAAGTTACAAGTTCAATAAATTCTAATATACATCATTATTCAAATTCAACATTTACTTCTTCATACAGGGCTCACCTTTCATAAACAGATTCATACATCATCTTTATTCACTAACATACAATTAATCAAAATTATCCCATTGAATATCTGCAGCCAACATTCCACTACAGGTTTTATTCTGTGTCCTTCATAAGCCATTCCGTTCAATGTCAAAATGTTCTATCACATTTTCCAATGTATTCAAGCAACATAAACAAACTTTTCACAAAGTCACAAAATTATTTAATTCAACAAGGATATACTACATCCAAACATTTCCAATTACAATTCATAAGAGATTACTACGTGTCCTACACGGAATTAAACGTCATATAAACTCAAACTTCAAAATAATAGGCAAGAACGATTAGCAATCACATTGTCTACATTCATCAAAAAGAGCATTACGATTTATCTTTCACACTTCCAGATAACATCGTCTCTACATTGATTACACAAAAGTCACAAAAAAAAGTATTTAAACACATCTCTCCTACCACGGCTTTACATATTACATAAACATAACTCATTTTTTATCAAAGAGCGTTCGTTAGTTTACCTTAACGGGACAATTCACTAAACGGACTCAGTTCTCAAATAAACAAGGCATAGTTTACTTCAATATTTCACGATGGTAATAAGCCGCAAAAGTCTCATTATAACATTTCAAGAAAACTAATTACTTCACAAAAGATAACAAATTCCGAACACGAAGGGTTAATATTCAACAGCAAAAATTCTACATCGTTACATGGGTACTTCTTTAATTTCAAAAAAAAATTTTCAAAACATCATTGTACTATTTACGTTAATGTCAAAATTTTCAACGATGGTCATCAAAGGGTTAACTGTTTCTTAACTAAATTCAAAAATTCAGTTACAGTTCACTAATACTTGACATTAAAAAAAATTCAATTATTATTCACAAAGGGTTAACAAATTCGGTCATGTTTCACTAAGGGTTAAGTGTATTTATTTTTCAAATTCCGTGAACGGTCGTGAAGGTTTAACATTATTCATTTCGATTTATTTTTAACTTTAATTTTCTTAAAACAAAAATATTTATTTAATATTATTCATCATTATTATTTCGTCACATCACTACGTACGCACACATATATTCTTATCAAAACTCTACTACGCATAATTTTATACAACAACGCTCCTTTAATATTATTTCTCCAAGAGTTCAATAAAAAATATTTATTCCAAATGCAACATTTTACTGTTTCAAAAAATTTTAATTCAATTTAATATCGATTTTTATTCTCAGTTCGAAAATGAATTTACTATCAAAATAACATAACAACAAAATTCTGTTTATCGGTAAAACAAAGTTCCTTGTACGAAATGGTTCACTATACATACTACAGTATAGGTAGGTACATATTTCGTTTCATTCCAATATTATTATTTTCAACTATACATTTTACCAGTATTTTGGAGTTCCCGTTTCGCGCGTGAATATTTCTATTACAATGTTGAGGTAGGTTGTATGATGTCTCCTTCTCTCTTGCGACGTATAGGTACATACTATACGCTGCATAGTTATGTATACCACCTTTCGCACACCGCTCGTTTCTCGCGACGCACAACTACGGTATAATATTATATCCATCCTTACGGCGTTCGATATTATAGATACACACTATTATAATATTCATTATGTTATGTTGGTCGGTTTGCGATGGTACATACTACACGTTGTTTAGGTAGGTATGTATACTGCGGTATAATAATATTATCGGTCTCTACTGATACGATCTTTTCTTAGCGCGCGATGTATTTCGCACGAAGGTACATTACCCCGATACAACGACATACGTCCGGCGACAAATTTATCGACGCCTTACTTCATCTCGCGCCCAGTACTTCCTGCTACAAGTTACTAATACCGTCGTTACAAACATATTCGCGATATACAGAACCACTTTTATTTTAAATACGAACATTTAAATTATCTATTTTACGATTCCTGTTTCATTTTTAAAATTGTTTTCATATACATACACACATCAAAATCATTACACTTTCAATTAATATCAATACACATTATTACACATTAAAGATAAGAACTCTGAACCTTACAATTATACACCCTCACCACACAATACATTTAAAATTCCGGGCCAACAATTATACGAATTGTTAAATCCCGGACGAGCCCCCAAATTGATACGATATCGTCCCACTAGGACGATCGCATCATATCATTATACAAAATTATCAAAAGAGAATCTATCCAATATTATATAGAAAAGAATTTACATTAATTTACATTATAAAAGTATATAATTTGGCTCGTAACCCCCAGCTTCGCTACATACATTTTGCAATGTACGTAAGCGAAACACATAGAAAATTAATTATATTATATAGAGAAAGTTACAATTATATTTGCAAGTAAAACAGATTAATATTTTGGCTCAAGTTCATGTCTAGGTATGATTCTACTTAGTCTGTGCAAGAGGAATGCATTGTGTGTGGGTGTGTACATATTTCAATTATACTTATTATACTTACGTAAAGTTCAGAGAATTCTTTATCCTTCGGTTTCATCATTTTCTTATGGTCATCATATCATTATAGAATACATATAGGTAAATTAAGCAATAATGTTTCTTCAGTTTGCATACTCTATATTGCAAGGATTCTACTTATATCCTGTCTTGAGTAGAATTATAGATAAATATCTCCAAGTAAACAATAAAAAATTATATCAAGTGGAACAAAGATTATCAGAAGTACATCAGACCTTTCCATGAAAGTGGATATATTATTTCCATCAGTGGAGCCATTCCTTTAACTCTTTGTTGCTTTCATAGTAAAATAATAGGGTCTTTCATCCCTTGGTTGATCAAGGAATTGAACCTTTGTGACATAACTACTCCAAGTATAGCTAGGTTATTGGAAGACTATATACAAGGAGGCGGAGAGATGTACTTTAGTATTTTTAAGAGTATTGAATCTACTGGTGGGTATACAAAATGAATTTCAACAGAAGGATATCGGATGGAAGTGATTTACATTTATTGTGTAAACATATATTACATAACAAGACAGTTATTTTCAAAGTAAATTTGTAGGGAGACATAATAACATACAATATGCAAAGTTATGAAAGTTATACCATATTCGGACAGAGACAATAAAACAAACAATGGTAATTATCAAATAAACCAACCCTGGTATTATCAATATAAATCAATACCTGGTTTATCATATGATCTATAAACATTAAGTGGAATCATTCATTCTTCATTCAAACTCAAAATCTGATATTATTACACAAAGGAAATTAATATATAGATAGTTCAATGATAATATGAACTCAGTTATGAAAAAATTATCATTATTTACCATATACAGTAATAATATAGTCCTTACAGATAGACAGGCGAGCAGGAGTTGAATAACACAAAGACGTGCATGTTACTGATGACGTATTTTGTACACATTGACGGTAGAAGGCAGGTTCGTGAAAGAAACATACTCTGAGGTATCTATGGCGGTCGCTGGCCATTCCAAAGACGTACAGGGGTGCGTAGGTGGTGTCAGAATCTGATAGATTCTGTTCTCAGGACGGAAGAGGTCACTACTTCTCGAGAGGCTTGAGAAACCTTAAATGTTTCCACTCCATCCTCTGTGTAAAAGGTAGAAGGCGTCACTATTTCAATAGTCCTTTCAAATTCACATTGGAATGAGAGTTACATCGGTAAATCACCGATAAGCAATGCGCAGGCTACCCGAGATGAAGCGGTACACGTTGCAGACTTATGAACACATTCATAATGTTAAATTTACATCACTGAGCAAGTATAAAGAATTGTTTAAGTGGTTTGTATGATTCCTAACATGGAATAGTTGTTCAGAAACAATGGATTATCTTATTTCACACGGTTATGAATATTGGCGGGAACACAACGAAACCACACCCTAACGGACATATATTATTTACTCAAAACTTTCCAAATGTTATCCTAATATCACTTCAATAACCTAATATATATAACTCAAAGGTAACACAAGCCTGTTCATAACATTATTCAATTTATTAATTACTATTAATTATTAATCGTTATTATTGTTCCTTGATATTGGCGGTATGATTGGTCGCGCACGTAAAACTAACACAGATATTTAAAGTACATTATTAACGACACACAATAAGAATTGTTTTACGTACAACAGAGGGCAACACACTTGTTTATCACATTACGAAGTTAAGTACTATTACATAATTATTGTTAGTATTATTATTGTGTCGGAGTTACGCACATCGCTGTTCGCGACTAAGGCGGGAAGGGACAAACCCTTCTTTCGTCCAACCTATGCCATGGTTTGCGGGTAACTGAATTTGCTTGCAAGCGACGCGAGGAGGAACAGGCACGTTTAACGGTTATTCTTCAAGGGCTTGAGAATCATACGATGTGGTGCCGTGTGCAGATCGAAGCATCAGCCAGTCACGTGTTCCTTGTAACGTACAATTATTATTATTATTACGGAAGACTCACAGACAACAAATGACTGTAGGAACATTAGCCAGTATGAACTTTTCCGCAGCGATTATTTAATGCGTAGCAGATTCCAAAACAAATTTCTGAAATAAAAGAAGACTTCAAATAATAAAGTAATTTCATCTGATTTATTTTGAAATGTGATTGAGTATTAGATCCATTTCATACAAAATGTCTATAGATTTGAGAGCAAACATGATAACATGTATTGAGTTTTTACAGACATGTTTATACTAACACAAAATATTTTATTTCAGAAATTAATTCAATTACTTAGCTAGCTACATATGTACTTTCTAATTTGTAGTTGAAAAGATTTTTTATTTTTACAAGTATTTTAACTACCTACATGTAATTCAGATAAATCAAGGATAGCATGTGTGATGTGGAGGTTAATATCTTGCCATTGAATCACGAGGTTCCAAGTTCGATTCCCATACAGGCCAAAATGAAGTATGACCTTTATCAAATTGTTCTGAGTATGGGTGTGTTTGGTGGATTGTGTAGATAATATATTGTCAACACGTTAGCAACTAGAATCCAATACTCGTGTCTAAGTTCGTGTGTAATTTCAAATTCCATCAATTAAGGTCCAATCGTTAACAAGGATAGTTTCCAAATATTATTTTTAGTATATGTATATCTGCAAAGTTTTAAGTTAAATGAAACTGAATATATATTGATACAATATATTATAGACTCTTGGAAACCATTATTAGCTAATTTATAAATGAATAAATATATGAACGAATATATTTTGCAAACCTACTTCACTTTCACGAAACAAGTGTATTATTTAGTGTGAGGGTATTTGGGGTATAATATAATGAACCCAGATTCATCCTTTTTTCAAAAAAAAAGTAGGTATGCCTGATTTGAATACTATATTTGGGCTTTTTATATGAATAACAATGAATTTTTCTTTATAGTTTTTAAAACATTATGAAAATACTTAATTGAAAATAAATAAAAATATTTTTTTTTTTTATTGTATGGAAGCAAAATTACTTAGGTAGCTTTTACAATTAGATTAATTGAAACAAGCATTTCGTTCTACTATATTAAACAAACACAAGAGAGACGTCTTTCGACTTTTTAGGTCATTATCAATTTGAATGTTTATGACCTAAGAAATCGGAAGACTGTTTAATTAATAAATATTAGAATGAAACGCTTTTAATTTATCCAAGAGTATGTATATACTCACTTAGTTACCTGTTCAATTTTAAAGATAATAAAGTGTAGGTAGAGTCAATGCGTTAACTTACAACCATTTGGGAAAACGTAATTTAGAGAATGATTGTCTCAGCAAAATTAAATCCGTTTTTATTGCCATTAAAAATACAAATTCGTTGCCTTTTAAAAAAGCCTACGGAGGGGTCGGAATTAAACCATAATAAATTTTAAATTATATGCTTATATTTAAACGAAATGTGCATAGAAATACATAGTACCTTTGGAAAACAATAATAATAAATTTGAATCCTTATTCAGGCAATCCTTGCGAAGGTCAAATTTTGAATTAGTTTTTTTATTAGCTACATATATTATATGTACCTACATATAAAATCCCAGCTTTATATTTTACATAGGTATTTCTATTATGATTCAATGAGCTTTAACAGTTTTTATTCTAATTTATTATCTCATTTGTACCTGTAAGTCTGATTTACTAAGCGATAAAACCTTAAATACTTGAAATAAGTAAATGGATTTTTATTTTATTTATGCATATAGAGAAATAATACATACAATTAAACTACGGAAGATCACAGGGAGAGGCCTGTGTCCAAACCATCATGGCATGTCTTACAAGTGGAGTAGCCAGCAGACCAGCTGTTATGTGCAAGCTGTCCTCTTCGTGCCTTCGAGATAATGAATGTAAGATTTGATATTTTTTTCGAACACCTGCCTTTTATAAGACATTCAAAAATCGACGGAAGATTATTTGAGACCTTTTCTTTGTCGGTCAATGTACCTATATTGAATATATCGGCTCAGTCGATATATTAACTATTCAAACGTCTTAGGGTTGTTAGGTATATAATATATTTTATTTTATTTCATTATTGACTTTGGGTACATTGTATGCAAACAATTTTATAGAGAAATCATCATCATCGCCCTCAACGGTCCTCTCGGGAGCACAGGGCTAAAACCAGCCTCCTCCATTCAGAGCGTCTCTGCGTCAATTGCGTCACCTCTTTCCACGACATTCCCTGCGCTCTGATATCGTTGTCATAGGAACGGTGTATTGTGAAAGAGGAACGCTCGGCCCGACGGAACCCCTGCGGACAGAAGAACAGTGCTCTTTTTGGCCAACTATCATTGGGCATTCTCAAAACATGGCCCAGCCAGGACCATCGTCTCTCCTGTTTTACGGATATAACAGGTCTCTGCTGGGTGCGCCGGTGCACAGCATCATTTTTGTAACATGTTCATACTATTTGACATCCAAAATCTTTCTAAGACACTTGTTTTCAAATCACTCATCTCCCGCTCTTGAGCCTTGGTTAAGTGCCAAGACTCAGGCATATTGAAGGATTGGGATGATGCACGCATTGAACAAGCGACATTTTGTCCTGATGCTGAGTCCAGACGCCTACCAGACTTTGTTCATGTTATCGAAAGCCCCGCTAGCAGCTCCTATGCGGATTGGTAATTCCGACCGGCGATCACCCTCTGTCGTTATGGTTGCTCCCATAGGTAACTGTCTTTATCTAATAGAGAAATAAATACAACCAATTTGCAGAGGACAACATTTGCAAAGGCGCGATCTCTTCCTATTGATTCAAAGGTGCAAACTCAACAATACTATTATATTTATAAACATGTAGTATAATTTAAAAAAAAGCTTTTTTATTATTATGACAATCAATGTTATTTTTACATCTAGACATTTCATGAGATCGCATTTAGGTAAATATTAAACATGAAACTTTCACATAGCTTACACACAGAAACTGCAACTCGTTTTTTTTTAGGTGATTTATTTCAATAGATTACTTGTCTCTTAGAAGCATTATTAAACACAATCATGTATAGAAATTATTTTAAATAAGACTTGTGTAAAATCAGATGCACATTTGATCAAAAAAAAATATACCTACACTTTGAAAATTTTAAAAAATTTAAAAATTCTAAGGTGTTAATACTCGTAATTTGTACGTGGTTTTATGTGCACGGAATCTAATAGGCAAGAAAAAATAAATTGTATCAAGAGTAGGTAGTATTTTTTCAAAGTCTCGCAATTAGGTAATTAAATTTTATGATCCATTAAACTAGGGTAGTCGTTATCAAACCACAGATAGATACAAGAGAATAATGATAATATGTATCTTAGGTACGAGAAGATAAGTAGATAGAAAGATACTAGTCAGCCTGTAGTAACACTGTCAGGTTGTTAGGCTTTTCTTCGTCCTCCATTAACTTTATAATGCCCTTTCGCAAGATGTTCCGAAACACATTAACGTTTTATATAAAAACGTGCCAACTTTATTGTTCGTCATTTTGTGTTGTTTTTACGAGAGCACCGCTACTTACTACTACTTGTACTATTTCTAATGTCGTTCGTTTCGGTTATTTACTTTCATTATATTATCCTATAATAATAATTCAAGACTGCTTTAATTTCGTATAGGGTGTTCTGCTTTGAACAAGCAATGTTATTATCGCCAAAAATTATTACATCCCCCTGTGCCAGCCGGAGCTGAAACATTACAACAATTTTATATTAGCACTGAATGTCACCTTTCACATTATCTTCTAACAATATTTTTATGTTTTCCTTACGTGCTCATCCTTTTTGAAACTATGTAGAATTAATTTGTTTATATACCATGATAAAAACAACAAACATACTTTGTTCTCAGTCAAGATGTTTTCAAGTTTCTTACACATACCTTGACAATGTCAATATTTTATCAACGTGCAGTATTAACTGACGTCGATTGATTTGAGTAAAAGATTCGAATAAAAAACACTCGTTTGACTTTATAACATTTGAGTTGATATGTATTGAAAAAACTTAAATACAAAAGGTAGTTTACATACAAACTTGGCTTATTTCATTTTAATAGTTGTAGAAAATATCGACTTACCATAATGCATTTTTATATTAAACCATACCTTTTTGTATTTTTGTATTATTCATTCATTCATTCATTCATTCATTCACTCATTCATTCATTCATTCATTCATTCATTCACTCATTCATTCATTCATTCATTCATTCATTCATTCATTTATTTATTTAATTCATTAAACGGTGTTCAAGCCTTTTTACACTGTATTACAAAGTATACTTGAACATATTACATTACAGTTATACACTCAAGGTACACAATACATAGACTACAAAAGATAAATACAAATTTCCTTATAAAAACATTAAGACATTAGCATTATACTGCAATTTATTCACAATTATAACAATCCGCATAACCTAAAATACAAAAACAATAAAAATATAATTACATGTATCGATCATTGATATACAATACTATGCACACACGCAAGTAGGTACCTTCTAACAAACAAGAGGAAACATTTATAACAAAAATATGCATTACCAAAAGGTATGAATAAATAAAAATCTGTAAAGGGTACATAAAACAAATATAAATATAGCAAATAATACGAAGAAGCAAAATCATCAGGTAGGCACCTGCATATTATATACAATATAAGCAAGTACATGCACATTGGTAACAATAATCCACACAGAGTGCATCCAGTCGGTGTCGCTAAACGAGTCTATTATAATATTATCAACCTATTTATTCATATTTTTCTTCGAAATCTGCGTAAAGTATGCATGGAGCAAGCCTGGGACCTGACATTTTGCATCGAGCGTATAATATTTACGCTTAGTCTCTAGAGTATAACATAACCTCAAATGAGCGCCATATAACCTAGAATATATCATTACGTTGGAAAAGTTTATGCAACCAACCGACTTTTTACTTTGAAGTATTTTTCGAATCAGTTTAATCTTATGGATGAGTTACACTTTGCCAATACAATACACTAAATGTCAATTTTTTAAACATCAAGATATTTTGATACGTGCCGGTAATTTTCAATTATATTTAAATTGTTAGAAATTATGTCATGAGGTGTACCTATTAAATTTAAAATATTATGACCCACGTATTTGATAAACTCTCTATTTTTTATTTACAATATAAATACCTTAATGAAATTTATTCCGAGAAATTACGTTTGTTCACTTGGTATTTTTTTGTGTTTCCTACTGTCGTAGTAAAACATTAAAATTAGCCAATTTTAAATGATCCTTATTATGAAATATATATTTAAACTAGCTGACCCGGCAAACGTTGTTTTGCCATAAACATTATTTCTAGATTACTAATATGGCTATTAAAAAATAGGCGTTGATGGCAGAAGGGTGAAAATTTAGAGCTGTATGTATTTTTTAATGTCTCACCATAAAAAATTGACCAAAATATAAAATAAAAAAAATCGGGGTGGACCACCATTAAATTTTAGGGGTATGAAAAATAGATGTTGGCCGATTCTCAGGTCTACCCGATAAGCACACAAAATTTCATCAAAATCAGTCCAGTCGTTTTGGAGGAGTATGATAACAAACACCGTAACACTAGAATTTTTTATATTAGATGAAAATTTTGTTCTGTAGTTTGGACATAAATATTGGCAATTTTCAAATCTAAGCTTCCTGCACTAATGCCTTTAGAAACAGATATTGTTTCTTGAAATATTTTTATTAACTTTAATACCGCGATCAAGTGATTCCTCCATCGTCCGTTTCAAATGGAGATGCCTGGATTGAATATATTTATGACTCCCTCAGCACCAATTTATGTGAAAACACAAATGCCAAACATTCACTTGGATCGCATAATAATAACACCGCTTAACATCATTTCACTGAATTGGTAATTTAAAAGAGAAAAAAGATTTCCACTTTAACTTATTTCTCTCGATATATTTAATTTGCACCATCGAGAATTTTCCTGCGGCAAAATATTGGGTACCTTAGGTACATGGTAAACCTAAAAAACGTTAATCGTACACGACCTAGAAAATGATGATTATATAATTAAACGAATATAAAGTGCACTTTGTCTCTTACTACCAGTATGCAAGATCTACAAAGGTAAAAATTAAATAGCCTTTGACTAATTCGAGACTATCTAATACGCTGTTATTAATTTACAGTGCATTAAATAGTTTCGTAAATAAATTTTATTTTACCTAATCCAATGCCCAATGATAGTTGGCCAAAAAGAGCATTGTTCTTCCATCCGCAAGGGTTCCTTCGGCCCGGGCGTCCCTCTTACACAAAACACCGTTCCTATGACAAAAACATTAGAGCGCAGGGAATCTCGTGGAAAAAAGTGACGCTCTGAGAGGAGGAGGCTGATTTCTACCCTGTGCTTCCGAGAGGAGCGTTGAGGGCGATGAATGAATGAATAAAAAATAATGAAATTATAACAAATATGATAAATATGATGCTTCACTGAACGGGCTTACTACTTTTCTATAAATTTCTGTAAATATCTTGATCTTGAATGTTTATTCAGTCGCAAAAGGTAAACCTTCATTTTTAAAAGGTAAAATTTTCATTTGTTTAAATCATAAATGATTTGGATACCTTAAATAGTTTAATTGCTTTCCAGCAAATGGAATATTAAATATTATATTTAATTGCACAATATTACACACAAGGTTCTCTCAGTTTGTCTGGATAAAGTAATAACAATGTTTTGATGATATTTTCCAATTATGTCTGCTATGATTACTACACAAAATGAATAAATATAATAACGAGGAACAAACGTCTGAATTACACATGAGAGGGTGTGATCTTATAAATAATATTAATGATAAAACAGAAATACATTCATAATAATATACAGACGAACGACATCCACTGGAAGGAGGAGTACAGAAATAATATTATAACATGTAGTCATAATCTGAAATGAACCCAATAAATACATGCAGGCATACAAATGTCGTCATATTATTTGTTTAGAATATTTATATTTGGTAGTTGGTTAACTAGATTTGGGCTCAACGCGTAGATGAAACGAACCAGTTAAACAATAAAAAAAAAAACGAAAACGAAAATATTCTAAACATTTATTAATTGCTGGTCGAACTAGCAGCCGATAAAATATTGAAGTTTTTTTTTTCTATTTCGATCTATTCGAGATCGGATCTATCTGATCTACCTCTTTCACAAGACACCGTTTCTATGACAATGGCATCAGAGCGTAGGGAATGTGGTGGGAAGAGGTTACGTTATTGGCACAGAGACGCTCTGAATGGAGGAGGGTGGTTTCTGCCCTGTGTTCCCGAGAAGAGCGTTGAGGGTGATGATGATTATGATTTTGGTCTATTCGAGATCTGAAACTATCAAATCTCCAAAAAAAATGGTTATTCCTTTGGTTTGCATTAAATTTTTATCGATTGATTATTTATACACGAACTTATACCGTGAAAACGTAGATGGCGAAATCGGGGAATGTTGTCCATAGATATAGATACCTACCGAAAGTTATAAGCCAGCCTAGAGCAAATTCGTAAGCGTTGGGATGTCTTCCGATTAGATTTCGCACAATGTTATTGAAATGTATGGTTTTGCCATAATATTTGTACATTTCTTATTTTGCTCTCTTAATACCGTCAAGGCATTTCCAAGAAATGGGGTAGCCAGCAGATTGACTGCATGAAATATACATGCTAGTTGTTTTCTCTGTATCAAAAAAAATAAACCTTAGACATTAAGAATGAGCGATCATACTTAACCAATAAATTTCAGTAGGTCCATTTCTTATAAACGTTTTACTTTTATCTGCCACTTATTCAGGCAGTACTTATTCAAAATTTACAAAACAATGTGGAAGACTTTTTATTTTTCCGAGACTTCAAAAAGTACAAAATATTTGGTTGAAAACGGTTCAAAGTCTTCGGCTTATGAATATTTGGGTGATTGGTGAGTCTCTCTTTAATGTTTTTTGTCTTGATTGATCAAAACATTCCTACACGCCTCATCCTTCCTACCTATCTAACAAAAGTAGGGTTCTTATGAGATACATTAAATTTTTAGATGATGAGTTTATATTGTACTTGTTACTCAATCGTATCAACGCTGGTAAAACGGAGTACATATGTAATAGTACATGCACGAGTACTCACACCCCACTAATGGTTGGCAATTCCCAAATATCTCAGGTTAGTAAATTCAGGTACCTGGGAGCAACCATAACGCCAGAGGGTGATCTCCGGTCGGAATTACCAATCCGCATAGGAGCAGCTAGCGGGGCTTTCAACAACACGAACAAAGTTTGGAAGGCGTCTGGACTCAGCATCAGGACAAAATGTCGCTTGTTCAATGCGTGCATCATCCCAATCCTTCTATATGGCTGCGAGTCTTGGCACTTAACCAAGGCTTAAGAGCGGAAGATACTAAGCTTTGAAAACAAGTGTCTAAGAAGGATTTTGGATGTCAAATGGTATGATCATGTTACAAATGATGTTGTGCGCCGACGCACCCAGCAGAGACCTGTAATCTCCGTAATACAGGAGAGACGATGGTCCTGGCTGGGACATGTTTTGAGAATGTCCAATGATAGTTGGCCAAAAGAGCACTGTTCTTCCGTCCGCAGGGGTTCCGTCGGCCCGGGCGCTCCTCTTTCACAATACAACGTTCCTATGACAACGATATCAGAGCGCAGGGAATGTCGTGGAAGGAGGTGACGCAATTGGCGCAGAGACGCTCTGAATGGAAGAGGCTGGTTTCTGCCCTGTGCTCCCGAGAGGAGCGTTGAGGGCGATGATGATGATGGTGATGTTACTCAATTCTTCGTTAACATTGAACGGTTCTCTCAACAATGAAATTAAATACAATTTTGACGCAAATGTAACAACTGTAATTTCATTATTGGTCTAACATAATAATTAATATAAAAATTACTCTTATAAATAAAATAATGATATGGAAGATGAAAATGTAATTAGTGAAATATATTTTGGTGATTCTCAATATAAATCATGATTGTTTGTATTAAGGGGTCACACGTATAGTCTCCTGCAATATGTATATCTAGAGAAGTCCTATAAATAATTCAACACATTACTATGTAGTGGGTAGGTAGATATATTTCTACTGATCCACTACAACTTCTGTTTCCATACATCATAGATTGACAATGGTCATAAATTCCACTACCCTCCCACCGCACTTTGCGAAAAACACCAACGTAAACTACCAACAAATGACTCTTCTTTAAATATGTATCCAACATTTTTCGAATTCACCCTCTTTGGAGAGATAATTCAGAAACGCTAGATGGAAAATAAACTGTTGTAAATACTAAATCAGCTTTGGTGGAAGTAACGAACCCGTCATAAAACTAAATGAAGAAATACCCACTGACCATATACCGAACAAGCCTTCTAAAATAAGTGCTTACGTCATTTTTTCTACCAAAAGTTCTCATCTTGCTTAGGCTGAATCTTACTCTAAAATGCCATGAATTTTAACATTAGATATTCATGAATTTCGGAAATAGATTTTTTAAACAATTTATAGATTGTTTCAATGAACTCTTGAGTAGGTACTTACAAGCCTTTTTATGAATAGCTAATTTCAACCTTAAGCTCACTATCTGACACGGATTCCTTTATGATTTCAATATTACAAGAATTACCCCGAATCTTAATTCAATCTTCCATTAAGGTATCGCTTATCAATTATTATTTTGAGAGCCTTATAAATAATTAACAATATTAATTACTGGCAGCATTTCTATACAAAAGTTTTCAAAGAACGATGATCTTTACGATAACTATTTTATATTTAACATCTTTTCAATAAAATGATCAAATAGAATCATGAAGAATATTATGCTATAGGAAAATAATAAGAAAAAATCTTATTTCATAACAAAAATTGAAGTAAAATAAGCACATTTTTGGTATAAAATTATGAGGATTCATCTCGGGTAGTGTCAAGATTTTTAGATTTTCACTTCACCCTAGGGGTGTGAAAAAATAGCCCTTAGCGCTAGCCACGGCATTAACCCCACGGGTGCAATTATTTACGTAACACTTGCTTTACTAAGTGGACGACCAGGAGTATAGTAGTAACATAAGTGGGTATTTCTTATTCTCTCTCGCATCCATCTATCTCCTCACTTCCTATCACATCTCCCTTCTCACACCTTTCGAAATCCCTACATGGGTAATATTCCTTTTTATGCTATCATATATAGAATGTTTCGAAAGATTCAACCGAACGCTTTCGAAAAATTGAAGACGCTCTAAGTTTTGGTACTTGGTTCATCTAGGCAAAATCAGTTAATTACATACAATAACATTTAGAAATAAAGTAATATTTTGTTGACAATGTGACCAGCAAACTTGCAATGATTTTCAATTTTAACAAAATGAAAGCAAAGAGAATTATTGTGCTTGTGCACTTACTTTTCCAAACCATTTCGTATTGGATGGCAATAAGAGGCAAGATGGCAACAGGCAAGAGATAAAGAAGTTTATTTATTTATTCTTCTTGCACATCATCATTAATTACATAACAGTGTTAACAAAATAATATAAAATTTTACAAACTAGGACGATGTGCAGTGGCGAGATTATCACTATAAAGTGATTTCTTTCATCTAACCACGAAGTTTAAGTTAAGATGACGATAGGAGCTCAACGGGCATGAGTAAAAGAAGTTTATTTCCGATACTTTTATAAGATTTTTCATACTAACACGATTAATTAAATGATCAAAATCTAATTGCTTTTAAAGTTTTTGATCTGTCAGACATAGTTTCCTATATTAAGAAAAAATACAGCTATACTTGAGTATTCATAAGGAAGATTTTTACTTATTTATTCGAAATTGCTACGTATTTTCGGAAGACTCTGTATCAACTAGTATTTTTAATTTATTTTCATTGGTTTTGTATGTAAGATGCGGCGGTTACTCTATCGTAAGTAAGTAGGTAGGTACCTTCTCATACAAAGTTTATTATGAAGAAAAGAAAACTGATATACATTTTCCCAATTTTCCTCCACTTATGGTCAAGGTCACGTATCACTTTATCTTTTTTATATGAATCTTTGATACAAAAATACGAACATCATTCTTTTCTTTTTTTTCCGTCCAATGTAAAGAGTTTGATTAATATTATCTAGAATGAATTCATAATCAACAAAATCCTGCAAAATAAATTAGATACATACATTCTAATTGTTGTGGTTTTAATTTTCTTTCCAAGACTACATACTAAGAATAAATTAGTTCCCTTCATATTTTTTCTTTTTTTTATTAAATGCCCTATCCTGGTCAAACAGAAGACTGTTTGGTTTCTGGAATTTAGTAATTATGTAAAGAAATTAACACATCTTTCGAGAACACAGGGGGTGAGTTCACTAACTTATTTTTATATTTTTAACATTCTTACTTGTCCTCTAACGCTGGGCTTAGAGCTTTCAGATTAGGTACATGAGTAACAGACCACTTTATACGAATAGGACTATAAAGTTTTAAACAGCAGTAGTTTAAATTATTATGTTTAAATAACACCTGAAGGTATACAAATAATAATCCATTTATAAAGATATATATAATTATACTATCTGATCCGGCAAACGTTGTTTTGCTATTATGCATTATTTCTAGATTACTAATATTGCTATGGATAGTTGGCCAAAAAGAGCACTGTTCTTCCGTCCACAGGGGTTCCGTCGGCCCGAGCGTCCCTCTTTCACAATACACCGTTCCTATGACAACGATATCAGAGCGCAGGGAATGTCGGGGTTGTCGGAAAGTTGGTGACGAATGTTTGGAGCAAGTAAGTGAGTATGTATATTTGGGAAGTATGTTTACGAGGGATGGAAGATGCGATAGGGACATTGAAAGAAGGAAAGTGGCCGGTGCTAGAATAAACGGTGCACTTCGACCCATTGTCAGCCCAGCAAACATTTTAGGTAGTTTATTCTAGAGTGAGTACATTATTACCTATTTTCGTGTTAAATTACGTAATATTAACAACAATTTATTACTATTGAGACGTTTCGACTACAAACGACAAAATTTAAGTTAAAAGTAGGTCCCTTTTACCTTATTCGTCAACCATTAGGTTACACAACTATGTGGTCGAAATTAGGTTACAAAATAGGTAGGATTTACCAGCTCTAATTCACCGCTAAGTCATTACTACCAATTGGTTGATATTTAGGTTCTTTTGACGTAATTATTACTAAAATATTCAACCTCATAGTCACTCGTGACACCAAATTTCAACCAACAAGTTAAAATTACTTGTATGTCAAAATTAACACCATTAAATAACTTTAAAGTAGGATTTTAGTGTAAAATATAACCAATAAGTTATAGTAACCTTGAAGTGTCACAAATTTGGTAATTATTAAGTATTATTTACGTGACACGGCACGTATCGACATTTTAAGCATCTACATTTATGAAACTGACGTTTCTCGTGTTGGTTGAGTGTAGTGATGGGCAAGTACTTTTATAAATTGTAATAACGGTTGCTTATAATTGTTAATTTATAAATCATACACAAGTTGTGAATATTGTTTGTTCATTTGTGTAAATCATAGTTGTAGTGATGGGTAAAAATAAAAAAACGTACAAACACTCCAGTACTTTCTATAGAAAATGTACAGACAAGATGAGAGATGAAAACAGTTATTTGTGCCAAAAGAGAACAGAAGAAACCATACGTAGTCCATTGTCACAAGAGAGTGATTTGTTTATAGTGAGGCAACCAACAATTGCAACAGTTTTTAATGGCAATAACAAAAATCCGGAATCAAATATAGAATGGAATAAGTCTTTTACGATTCCAGATGAACCTGATATATACTTGCAAGTAAATGAAGAAATAATTTCTGAACCAGATGATGTTGATGATGGTGCTGTCAAATCCATCAAACTTCTTGAAAACTTGAAGAAGTGGACAGTAGCTCATAAGCCGACCACGTCGTCTCTAAATGATTTGCTAAAAGTGCTAAATGATTTTGGATTACAATTACCCAAAGATGGGCGGTCTTTATTTGATCTTGGTATTATGAGAAAATGCTTAATGGCATGGTGTAATGGAAGCTATAATTTCAAAACAAAATTAAGAGGGTCAGAAATTGATTTACTAAACCAAATGCTAGAATCTTGTGAAAAAAATAGACCTAAAGAAATACATCGAAATATCAGAGGTGTAAAATATTTAAAATACTGGAAAGGAACTGAGTATCGCGTGATGCTTTTATATTTGGGTTTTGTAGTATTAAAGGATGTTCTAAGTAAAGAAGTATATGAACATTATTTATTACTAAGTTGTGCTGTCGTGATTTTGAGCTCCAAGAGTTATTTGATCTATATAGATATTGCAAAAATTTTATTAGAAGAATACCTGGAAGGATGTATTAATATTTATGGTTATGATTCTATTAGCAGCAACTTTCACACCCTGTGCCATGTCATAGATGATGTCAAAAAATTTGATTGTCTCTCAGGCATTAGTGCATATCAGTTTGAAAACTCACTTGGTCATTTGAAGTCTTTTGTACGCTCAGCTAAACAACCACTCACACAAATAGCTCATTGGGTAACAAGAATAGCAAATATGAATGAAGCTAAAATTGAATCAAATAGTAATGTTTGCTTAAAAAGACATTTAGGTGACGGAATTTATAAACAAATTCATTTTCAAGATTTTATGTTAAGTGATCAAGAAAAGAATTCATGGTTTTTGTCGAAGGGAAATGACATAATTAAAATGAAGCATGTTACAAAAGATAAAAATCGTTTCCGTATTATCGGTAACCCATTGGAAAGCAAACAAGATTTTTTTACAACACCATTCAAGTCTTCAAAATTAAACATATGACAGTTCGTATGACGTATTTTGCAACCAATCTGGCCAGCAGCACAAATTTCTTCCTCCTAGAAGTTATGAAACAAGAGATGTCAAATGCAAATTATTTCACTTAAAATACAAAAACAGATCTGTGTTCCTACCTTTGCTACATACTCTTGATGAGCAGAGGAAATCGTAATATACAATGTGCATCATGGAAAGAAAATAAAGGAAATAAGAAAAGATCAGAATTAACAACGAACGTATATTAATTAACGTATCTAACAATATATACACCATGTAAAAAAGAAGTGAAAATAAAGAATATGAAACAGTGCTAGACAATAACTTTTTTTGTTTATTATCTAAATAAGGAAATATTATGTACAATTATTATTACTCACATAAATATTAGCACTGAAATTAAATTTGAATTGTCAATATGAAACAGTACAAGAGAATTTAAAATTATTAAATATTAAGAAAAGGACATGTACATACTAAAATAAATATAATATTATGGGTATTTTATTAAAATATTTTTATAGAAATCAATCGGTGGTGTGAATTTAAAAATAAATTAGATGTCACTCTCTTGTTTTTCGTCTACGTCAGTAGTCGTTGCTATCTCTCCCTCTATTAATTCCACCTGAAGTATTGTGTCGGGTATATTGTCGTCATGAGAGCCCAACACCGTCCTATTTTTTTTTATAATATTCTGTAATTTCATTGTCTCTGCCAAAACCCTTTTCTTGGCGTGCTTAAGAAGTACTCCAGAAAAAAGTTGCTCATTTTTCTTATGTGTCCATCTGGAGTCGGCCCTAATCAGCACACTGTAATTTTATCATAAATATTAATAGACTTTTTTTAATATGGATAATATCATAAATATTATAAATTGATATGGATAAATGACTGTTTTCGGTCAACAGTGTTTTATTTTTATTGTTACAACGTGTTCGATAGAAAATTCATCGTAATGGCGAATTAGCTCATTAGGTAGGAGATTATGATTCTATATGTTTATACCAAAGATTATGGTGCTATATGCAACAAACATGTTTTAACAAAAATAAATTTAATCACGATAAAACAAATATTACTTTGTTAATCAATTTACCTGTAGAATAGCCTGAAAATGCTTTCCAGGCTTCGAAATGCGAATTTTTTGTCGCATCCCACAGACCTGGACACTCCCGTCCACGACATCTGTGTGCACAGATGTCTAGTCATAATAGCCTCAGCCATTTTCTTGCCCACAACCTCCCCTCTTGCCTGACCATCACACCCAACAAAGGTACTGAAATGCTTTTCCTAAAACAAAAAAAGATATGTTGTAATGTAATATTAGTTTTTAAAGATTTCGTGCTTCGTGAATATGCGAAGTTTTTTGTGGTTACATCTCGTGGCAAGATTTGTATGCGGGCTCCCAGAACAGCTGTCGAACGCTCCATCATCAGACAATTTATTTATGTAAACGTTAGTTCCTCTACGTGTGATGACATAGACTCCTTACCTGACAATGGAGCCTTTGATGGTTCTGAAAACATCCAGATAAAAACTTCTACGCAACATAACCTCAAAAAACTTACAATGTTATTATAATATCTGTAATCATTGCCAACCATTGCTTGAAAATACTCCTTGTTAATTTCCAACTCTCTGTCCATTAGTTTCAGCTGGTTTATGGAATTTATTGGGAGAGAGAATTGACTTATTATATCGGTAGGTTCCGTCAGTATATATGGCGTGTATGAGATGGACGGGCTGTTGTTATTTTGTAATAAATCTAGAATTTTTCCATCATGGTCATTAATCTGGTATTCTGCACATTTTGTTCTACACGCATGACAGCTTGTTCCTCACGCATGGCAGTTTGTTCCTCACGCATTGCAGTTTGTTCCCCACGAATGGCAGTAATCTCATCGCGTAGTGATTCAAATCTGGCGTCTGGTTGAGGGCAATCTGTAATTAAAAAAAAGTACTAGAGTTATTACTGTTATTATAAACCATACCATCACGGCATTTTCCACAAGTGGGGTAGCCAGTGGATAAACTGCGTGTAATTTACATACAGTTTGTCCTCTACGTGCCATTTAAAATTGAGATATTCAGGATGGGTGGCAAACCTCGTCGCTGAATTGGATATGAAACACCTGCCTTTTATAGGACACTCAAAATCTTACAGAAAAGAGTGGGAGATCTATTCTTAACCGGGTACTTCCAGGGATATTTATACAAATAAAAAGATCAAAGTGGAGTAATACATATTCGGCGTAAACTGTAGGTACTTTTTTACCCTATATTTTATTTATACATGCATATAGCTACCACAAATTTCATTTTGTTTATTAACTGACAATATGTAACATGATTGAACTTACCTTTTGCTGTCCTCTTTCAAACTTTCACTAATAAAAAATAAAACGGGAACTCCACGATAAAACTCTCTGCACATCACTACTTGTTGACACACTGATAAATGGCGGCCAACTCTGTAACTTTGTAGTTGCGAATACCACCAAGAGGTGGAAAATTAGTTATATTCCACTTTGTTAACATTTTTCCGAGCGCCATTGTTTTCATATTAGATTGTAATGCCAAATTAAATTTGCAGGTTATGTTTATCATTTCTTTGTTTATATAAATGATTAAAATAACAAATATATGGTTCTTATAGATCAACATCACTTTTTCTGATAATATTTTACACATAAAATGTAATTTGGATAACTTCTCAAAACACATAATAATAGTTATTTCACTTTTATTTTGATGTTTTTCAATATTTTGAAGGCCCATTGATATTGTTCGATGTAGAACTATCGTGAATTACGATAATAACTTCCTCGCACTATATTTTAGATGTATAGACGCACGAAATACCGATTATCGCGTGTTAATTTGTTCTCATAAATATATTTGTCGCCATTATTATACTACGAAACTAATTAATTGAATTAAAAATGGACATGTAGAAATGTCATACAATAATTTTATACTATAACATGAAGTTAGCCGCTATATTTTGTTTGCTTAACCATTAAGTAATTCTTACGTAAATTAAGTAATATTTACGTTGAATCGACGTCATATTGTGATATAAGTCAATATTAGGTCGAAATTTGGTAGAGATCAAGTCTATGTTACGTAAATAAGAAGTTATAATTTACGTGCCGTGGCACGTGCTAAAATTCCCCATATAGGTCGAATTTAGGTCGAATTCACGTAAAATCAACCAATTTAGGTTAAGTGACTTAATTTTGATGACCTAATATAGGTGAATATTACCAGTTGTCAACTTAAAATGTTTGCTGGGAGCAATGACAATGTGTCGAACATGGCTAAAATGCTGGTGCACAATACCATTCTGGTACCGTCACTTACGTATGCAAGCGAGACATGGACGTGGTTGAAGAAGGACGAAAGTGGAATAAATGCAGTAGAGATGCGATCGTTGAGAAGAATGGTTGGTAAAACGCTGCGTGATAGAGTGAAGAATGAGGATATTAGAAGAATGAGCGGATGCAAGAAGAGTGTTGTGGACAGAATGCGTGTGAATAAACTACGGTGGTTTGGGCATGTTGAACGAATGAACGAGGTAAGAATGACAAAGAGGATATACTTATCTGAAAGAAAGGGTGTGACGAAACGCGGGCGTCCGAGAACCACGTGGCTTGATCACGTGGATCAAATTCTCAAAGACGGCCGCGTGTTGAGTAAGAGGAACCGACGTGCGTGTATGAGGAACTGTATGAATGTGGAGGAAGCGAAGGAAGTGTGTAAAGATAGATCTGTTTGACGTTCCGTTCTCTCTGCCTACCCCACTTGGGACACGGCGTGAGGGTATAGTATAGTATAGTAGGTATAGTATAGTATGTCGGGGAAAGAGGTGACGCAATTGGCGCAGAGACGCTCTGAATGGAGGTGGCACATTTCTGCTCTGTGCTCCCGAAAGGAGCGTTGAGGGCGATTATGATGATGATGATGATGAATAGTGCTATTAAAAAATAGGGGTTGACGGTAGAAGTGTGAAAATATAGGGCTGTATGTATTTTTTAATGCCTCATCATAAAAAAATAAAAAAAAATTGTCAAAAAACTAAAAAATCCTAAATCGGTGTGGACGACCCTTAAAAATAAATGTTGGCTGATTCTATGACCTACCCGATAAGCATACAGAATTTCATCAAAATCGGTCCTGCCGTTTCGGAGGAGTATGGTAACAAACACCGTGACACGAGAATTTTATATATTAGATATATCACCATAATGTATTGTAGGTATTTATGGATACGAAAGAAGGTAATTGCTTTGTATACAAATATAAATAGATATTAATATGTATATATATGAGTGAATATGTGATGTTATTATATCTACTAATGTAATGTGATGCTTGGTGAGCTCATATTTCGTATGCGGGGAGGAGTGAAAAATAATTGTAATCTTGTGACTAAAGAGAACTCAGAAAGATTATCATGCTTTTTATACCTACCCACTAAAATATATTTTTTAATAAAATGTTTAACATTATCATGATGCTAAAAAGCACCCACGAAGAAGCGATTGTTGATAAAAATATTAAATTATTATGTATCGTGTACTACAAATTAATATATTTCAGAGGGATATTTAAACAAATATGTTTTACCTTTATGTTTATTGCATTCGGTTATTTTACTGGCTACCCCACTTGTGGAGATACCGTGGCAATTTAGTGTGAAAAATGACAAGACAAATTAAGCTAATAAAATAATTTAAACACGTCACCCCATACACCTTCAAAGCTATGAATCAAAATATATATTATGTTTGTTGTGTGCTGATGAACGCAGTGTACGAAGTTCGACAGCTGGATCTAACTTTGCGATCTCTCAAATGAAAATAAAAAATCTGACACTATTTATTACGCTTCCAACATCTAGAATTCATTAAATTATCCTTTAAGTCAAATCTTACATACTATTTGAATAGTATTGTAAGTCATGTTTACTTTCTGAAATCTAATCACAATATATGTTGTACTAAACTGTATTACGTACGAAAATTGATATATATCTAATATTAATATCCTTATAATAATTAAACAGTGCTTAACACACAGATGCGTGTGTAATACAAGTAACCGTATGTACTAGATAATACAAGTATGTAGCAATATAATTATACAATAAGGCGTAAGTTAATTCTGCATGTAAATTAATTTAATAGGTATAATACGTACAAGTTGCTTTATACGCCTAAACGCCTGTAATGAATAATATCATTATTGTACTACACGGGTATCTATTCAGTACCTAGAAACACTCGTATCTGATAATTAGAGTATTAACATGTGTCTCCTGAACAGATTAAAACATATGTACGATATGTTTTATTCGCGTCCCGAGAAATGAATATCTCTATTTTTTTTATGTTTTGAGTATTCTACAAGAGGCGTCTATTAAATTTTTGGTTTGTAAAACATAATGTTTTTTGACACCGAGAAGACGAAATGTATTGCTTTTTCATACAGGGAATTCGCTGTCTATTCGGTCCAAGTCTCATATGGTAGTCTTGTATGGTAGTTTCATGTGTAAAATGTACATAATATATAACCTCATACAATGGTTAATTGTAAAAATAACATCGATAGACATACCTACTAGAAATTAATATACTTAGTAAATAAGCCACATGAGAACCATATAATTTAAAAGCATTGTTAATGATAGAATGTCTAAGCTCATGTCCTTCCAGAAGGACCCTTCCGGCAGGACACTCCGACGAGATAACGTCCTTCCAGCAGTACTAATTTTATTGAACAATTTGCATGAGTGTTAGAGGCTGTCCTTCTGGCAGTACTAGATTTCCATACTTCTGGCAGTACGACTCCACGCGTTTCCGCCATTTTGTTCGTCGAAATATGTTGCTTTAGCGCGAACGCGGACAGCACGTCTTATACTCGCAGCCATTTCGAATCAACTGATTGATTGTAGAAAGATGATTCAAAAACTCGCTAAAAGAGAAAGAGATGCACTATATATCTGCTTTATTGTATCCTACTAGCAGGCTTAGAAAGCCTCCAATAGCCAAAGACATTGCATCCTACCGGTAGGACATGTAGTCCTTCTAGCAGGACGCTGGACGTTCTATCATTAAAAGCCAAAATCTTTAAATTCACACGGAAAAAGCTCGCGTAGTGACACTTATCTTGGAAGTGAAATATCGCTTCGATATCGCATTCTACATTGACGAACGTGCATCTATAGGGACAAAAATATATCGACGAAAATATATCATTAGCAATATTGAATGTAAGTTTTACTATATTTATATTATTTAAATAGTATTTGTGTAAGTTCACCTAATTAGAATAACATTCTTGTAGTGTTAAAAGATTAAAATGCGGGACTTGTAATGTACTCAGTACACGAAACTCGCTTTCACTGAAATGTTCAAGGGTTTTTTGAAAAACAGGTCAAAAACAACACACAGAATTGTTTATCAAAATATTATATTTCATGTGGACTTACAATATTGATAAGGTTATAATTTTGTGTATATCTGATTAATATAAAAAGGTGTTGAAAGACTCAATGTCATTTAATACTTTCTTAGTTTTTCTGTTTGCGATCATTCATCAAAGCAGTAAATTAGTTGAAAATTTTTATTTTCTGAGCTTTATATTTACTTGCAATATAAGTAAAATAATAACAAAACTATAGTGAATATCAATTAAGAAAATGTAAATTTAGCGATAAATTCCCCCTTGGTGCATTGAATTATATATCTAATATTTTGTAATGATTAATGTTGTAATCAATGCACAGTATAGAATATAATATCTGCGCATTATACTTAATTAATAGCAAAAAATACTTTCATAAGAAAACCTGAGTGATTTAGTTATAAGTTTTAATGATACTTTATTGATCTTATAAGGGAATATGATGATGGTAGGTAATTGGGAATCCTTTAAAATACTCAATGTAGAAATTTCATAAAACTAGATCAAGAGCGAGGAGATATATACCTAAATAATAAAGGCAGATTAATAGCTTTTAACGAAATAATAATTCCTTATTTATACATTATCTATACTAAATTTCACTACTGACTAAGGGGGAGGGGGGGGGGTGACTAGGTGGAAGATTAACCAACAGATGTGCATAGTTCCTACAAATGATGAAAATGACCTGAAGATTGCTAATGGCAAAGGGATAAAATATCATATCATTCCATATTGGAGTGGTGAGATCTAATATAATTCCAGACCCGTTAAGCAAGTATGCAACTTACACACAATCACACTAGAAGTGTTATTGTATTGACCAATAACACTTCAAGACCTTGTGGTGTTTTTACATAGGAAATAGTTTTAATATAAGTAGTGTGCCTAATATCAGCACCCATATCAAAGTTTCCGCGCAATTGGAATTGTAGCTTTCTTGATAACAGCAAGAAACTGAAGGAATTATTGTGTAAGTAAAATATATTACACAACATAATTATGCCTTCCTTTGGAATTATAATTATTGGATATGAACAAAACATACGAAACTGATAATTTGTATGAATTTCAAATAAATATTTTGAAAATATAGGACTCTATTGAAAATTGAGAAAGACTTTTAAAAATTGAGTGTAAATTAGGAAACTGCGTAAGTCGAGAGAAGGGAGTGGAAAGGTTGACCATCATTGGTGACGTTCAAGAAATAAGAAGAAGATGAGGACTATTATTTGCGAGATGGACAGAAGCAAGGTGGACTGTGAACTACCGGAAGGACTGGAAAACAGACTATAATCAATCGTGTAGATGTGGCACAAGGCAGGCAAGTCAAAAAAAAGCGACGCAGAGGAGAAACGTAATAAAATTTTATGTCTCATAAAATTTATTTTTTTATTAAATCAAATGAAAAACGAATAAATGAGTAAATTTATTTACCATTTAATGCGTTAGTATTCTTCTCAATGATATAATTTTAACATTAAAGAGAGCTGTTCTGTATCTACAAACAGAACGTGTTATACAAACGTGTTATATATAACGTGTTATACAAAAATATTCTTTATCATAAATGTTAATACAAACATCACTTTCTTTATTCTGAAAGGATAAATCTACAACTTCTATTTCAATACGTATTGCGTTTCTCTGTCAATTTATATAATTATGTATGCCATATTATAATAGGTACATATGTATTATATTATACATAATGATACGATACGTGTGTTCATATTATTATGATGTACTTAATAATATTATGTCGCATACACAGTTATGACTAAACACTGTGCCAGCTTAATATTTGAATAAGTTGAATTATTCATAATAATCAAATATTGAATTAGCCTAGAATAATACTAATACTGTAACCTACAATATACTTAATATATATGTATATACATGCTCAATGCTCATATTACATATCTGCATTGCACAAACTGTTGGTATTATTGTATTTGCATCTCGCAAATAGTAATCAAACCTTAAATTACAATACAAACCTTATCTATATAATTATTATGATAAAGATTTATTTACACTAGATATTATTTTATTTATAAACTTAAAATTAACATTAAAACTTTATAATTATTCAAGCTTTTGGAAAAAATAATGAAACCATCGCCCAAGCTCTATTGAAATATGATGTGCTATGATTCCAAGTTACATATTGATAAATAGTTATGATGTATTCGGGAAGATTATTTCTAACGCAATCTAGAAGTAAACCTTTCATCTGGTTCCTATCTTACAAACATCAAATTGGTTTTCTTCAAAATACTATCTAGCCATAACAGTGAGCACCAATCATATCATTCATAAGTGCATAGTTTGAAGACTCAACTAGATCGTTAAATAATTGCAGATTAGATTTTTCAAAAATATCAACCTGCTGACTTGCGGGATTTGCTGTGGTGGTATGAATGAAATAAATAATGAAATATGTCGCTTTAAGATTCTACTTCAGAAACTCATTTGGAGTAGCCTCCCTGAAAAGCAGAGACAATTGAAATGTTAAAACAATCAAAAAATTTAGAGTCAAATATAAACTTGAAAAAACTCAAAAAACTTTTTATTTTACAAATTACTTTTAAATATTGCATTCTGTTTTACATTCTTGACTTTAAATATTGTATTCTGTTTTACATAATTGACGTGGATACATATTGTATCTAAAATATTTGTAACTCAATGTAGTATGGAACTTCTGACGTAGATACCTTTAGGTATCCAAGATTTCTCATTTATCTATGTATTAATCTATATTTATAATATGACGTGAATGTAATGTCCTAGAATTTATGAATTGTACAGTGTCCTTGAGGTGCTTCGGCACGTAAACGACACTTTAATATTTTCCAATAATAATAATAATAAAAAATCAAAACAAAATAATAGGTGAATTTACGTATGTTATGTATGTTATGTTATTTTTCCCGGCATTAGACTGTTAAATTTTTGTGTGACCATGACTGATCATATGGAGACTTATCTGGTTGTATAATGCTGAGAAGTGTGGATGGCAATTCTGCCGCCGCGTAAAAAAAAAACTACTACTACTACTACTATACCATCACGGCATATCCCACAAATGGGGTAGCCAGCAGACCAGCTGCATGTAAGAAACATGCAAACTGTCCTCTTCGTGCCAATATAAAATCAAGACATTCAGGATGGGTGGCAAACCTCATCGCTGAATTTAAGATGTAAAATGTTTTAATTGTTAAGATGTAAAAGATAGAAAAAAACAAGTGTTTTATTCTACTTTTGATTTATTTGACGAGAATTACGTCTTTCGTCTTATTAGGACATTGTCAATCCTAATAAGACCTAATAAGACGAAAGACGTCTCTCTCGTCGAATAAATCAATAGTAGAATAAAACACTTGTTATAAAAAATAGTTTCATTTTAATCACCCAGTAGTTTTGTGACGTAAATTAATCATGGTAAGAAACAAACACACATCTCTCCAACTTTCTCAGAAACAAACGCACATCTCTCCATCTGTCAGATTCAATGTTGTATCTCTCCAATTTTTATTTATTATTATTAATTTTTAATGAAGCATAAATTAATTTTTAATTCCGAATAAGTATTCAAATAGTGCAAAAGAATTAAAATAAAATTATAAACTCAGTTACACTGGAACAAAAAGTAGATAAAACAGTTTTATTCATTTTCCCACATAAGGTAAAAGTGGAGAGATGCGTGTTTGAATTTAACACACTCTTAAATGTTTTATTTATTTCGCTATGGAATCCTACTACCTAAACACCGACACAGTGAATGAATCAAAAAATCAAGTATATCTGTTCCAGATACAGAACATAGTAATTGAATATGAAATGAACTTATATACATAAATTTGTGCATGAGATGTTGAAATGCGAAATACTTTCGTCTATTCATATAGATGCATGTATCGCATACATCGTAAACTTTACGTGGTGAAATATTTTATCGATAAACAATAAACATTTTAATTTTCTTTGAAAACTTTTCATTAAGTATGTTTAACGAAGTTGTATAATCCAAATTATATAAGCTTTCCAAATAGGTACATAATAACTTTTATCTCAATTTTCCATAAAAATGTAGCAAGTTTCTTTATGAATTTCTTGATAAAAATAATATTACCAGCTATATAATTATATTATAAGGTATATACTACGTTACATATTTTACGAGTCTGTTTTGCTTTTAGTACATTATATACGTACTTTTCTCGATAATCAAATAAATAATAAAAAGTGGAAAAAATACTATAAAAAAATCCCCATCACACGAGAATGTTTCAAGAGGAATAATGGTACTAGGAGTAGCTTATTTGGGAGGAAAAGGTTACCTTTTTCTTCCTATTTCATAAAGTGATTGGACATTTTATATGTCTGTGAAAAAAATATGTAAGAATTTTATTACGGAAGAACTGAATATGTCCGTCAACGATTTGGTGTAGACCCGTCGATATTTATCGTTTAAAAATGTTAGAACACATAAAACGTTGAAATGAAGTATGGATGTGTAGTTTGTATTTCTTCAAGGGACACAGCTTGAAGAGATTGAGATCGAGTTATAAGATAGAGGTAGATTTACTTTATGATTTTATTTTATTTTTT
Organism: Athripsodes cinereus; assembly: GCA_947579605.1. NCBI lineage: Eukaryota > Metazoa > Arthropoda > Insecta > Trichoptera > Leptoceridae > Athripsodes > Athripsodes cinereus. The sequence goes on from OX388315.1 coordinate 17,132,740, forward strand.
CCTTTCTCTTGTGAACTACCCTTCCAAGAACACAAAGACGCTTTAAATATTTTCATCTTTGATATAATTTACTTCCAATGAATTAGTTTGAATATCGTAATAATGAAGTCAAACATAATTACTGTGTATAATATAAAAGTTGGACACTGAGAACCTTACAGAAAATGTCTCATTTTCCCTTGTATAATCTAGTGCGGGTATGCTCTACATTTCCTTCGAATCTAATTAATCTAATAAATCATCTTTACAAATAAATTATAAAATCAGATGATTCAGAAATTTGCAGACGATTTAAGTAGGTTCTTATCGTTATTTTCTAAATATCTAAGTTTACGATTTATCCTAATAAATTTCCTGAAGAACGCTTCAAATATTCTTAAATTGAAGAGACTGACTTCGATTCTCTGATATTTTATAATATTTCGTCTAACTACATCCATTTTGGATCTTATATGTGTGTTTACTTACTTATATTTCATTTTATTACTGATATCAAATTGAGAGAACTAAAAGTTTTAGTACTTCTTCTTATATGTGATTGATTTTACGTGACGAGAATTGAACTGTAAGCAGAAATTATACATTAAACAACTGTATTAATAAAATGTAATATCTACTATGTCATAATGGTGCAGTATTTCTTTCAGACTTTTCATTCACAAAACAAGCTCTGGGTTCATCATCCCCAAGATGGAATATTTTCATGAGATATATCTTAATTTTGCACTTTTTTTCTAATAGCTCTTTATGTGAAATCGTTTCGTGGTGTTGTCGACAACGAATAGATCTCTCATACTCTTCTAAGATTTTGAGTGTTCTATTTGTTTCATAATATTACCTCGATACGGGTGCAAACCCAGTGAGGTAGTATTAAAATTATAAATGAATATAAATTGTGAAAATGCTATATTTTGTGTTGTATAATATTTCTGGAATAAAAAAATTATTATTATTATTATTCATAAAACATCTCAGATAAAATATTTAATTTAGCGATGTGTTTTAAATACCTTATTCCTATTGGCACGGAGAAGATGATTTGCATGTTTATTACGTTAAATAGTTATTCCACCAGCATTCTTTCTTGTTGCAGAAATGTGAAAGAATTAATTATAAAGTGTACAATATTTACAATTATACATTTTCAAAGCAAAGGTTTATCTTAGACTAGATGGAGCCTAAAAATGTCATCAAAGCGAATTTCGTTATACATTATGGATGCCTTTTTTCATACTGTACAATCGTATCGACATAATATTTGTCTATATTTCATAATATGCATTGCTTTTATTTGATATATCTTTCATATAATAGATAATGTTATGTGCATAATATATATGTTATTATTTTCACCTGAGGTGGGGTGAGGTCGCTAAGTCACGCGATTTAATTTGACTTTTATTACTTTTGTACTACATTGGTTTTGTATGCAATTATATTAGGGGCAGTCGATAAAAAATATATGAAATAAAATCAAAATTCGACTCAAATTTACCAATTTTAATCGATGATAAAAATGCTGAAAATTGCAGATTATGCAAGTTAAAAAATACCTAACACTTTTTTGTACATGCGACGCGTTTTATACGATATTAAAATAGAAAGTGAAATCCTTGAAATCTTTCGATCTATTAGGTATTCGTATGGCACTAAACAAACTTAAAATGAATAAATGCCATTTGAAAAAAAGTCATTTATTAAAATATATCTATATTAAAGTTTTGAAATTATTTTTGTATTTCACCTGCACTCAATAGTTTTGTAATGTTTCACTCCTTGGACTATGTTTGTTTATATATACGTAGAAACTCAAGAAGAACTTTTATTTTTGATTCAATTTTTATGAAATAAATCTTCTTTTTTCTTCTGTGTCTTGCAAAAGGCATAAATTCACAAGAAATCACGAATAAAATATTTAATTTAATGACTATACTCCAGCTCGTCATGAAGGGGAAGATCGAGGGCCGCAGAGGGGTTGACAGAAGACAGCTATCCTGATTTCGAAACATTCGAGAGTGGACCGGTGTCAGAACCGTGGAGTTCTGTTTCGCGCCGCCCAGGACAAGGAAGCTTTCTCACAAATGCTCGTCAACGTCGGGGGGACCCGGCAAGACACGTGAAGAAGAAGAAAAATTTAATGATACCTAATTCATAACGCTCATACATGTTTTTTTTCGTTTAAATTTAACAGAAAGGATGCTCTGTATGTGCATTACATGAAGTTAATTTAATTTGGATAGATAATTTAAATTAAATAAAAGGTTTCCCAATATTAAATAATATCTATAAAGTGGAAAATTCTTTTTAAAAAATAGCTGTATTTTGAAAAGAAAAATTAGAGTAAACTTGTAATCATGACAAAATACGCTCCACTATAGGTACTTTGTATTCAAACTGCGCGCATAGGGTGCATTCTGTAATGGGGTAGTTTATATGCCGTGTGCGCAATACACCACCTTCATAATAATAATATTACCTACCATCAACACACAATTATTTTACATACAAACTAAATTACCTACGTAATAACACTATACTTTACTTTCATTCTTTCTCATTTCAACCCTCGATCTTTAATACATCCTTCCCCATATATCTGTCTCATTTTTTCATTAAATTGTAATGCCTTATTATAACTATGTATTTTATCGTTTTTCCATCAAAAATTTTATTACAAAATTATGATTGTATTTTTCTTCGATAAATGCCCCGTAATTTTGATGAAATATTGTACTAATTATAAAATAAATATTATTAGGGGTTTTTTGTCCAATGTAATGTAAAAACTTTTAGGGTAAATTTAATTTTATTTAACTACAGTATTTTATTTATATTAGGTATACAAAGCACGAATATCATTGCGGAAATGTATTATTAAAGTAAATAAAATACACGCCCCCTGTTTATCGAAGTTTAATATAATTTTCTATCATTACATAATATTAAGAATATTAAATGATATTTTTACATTAATCTCATATTAAATATTTAATAGATTTCCATATCTTTTTGAATTATCATTCCCAAACTAACCATTGAATGTCGAATGTAATATTGTGTTGATATGTATGTAGTATTATGTAGGTATAGAAGTATTTAATTTTCTACTGTTAGTTTGAACTATATCTGCTGTTATCATAGATAAGTAAAAGTTATAATAGACAAATAATTTTTAGAGAATATGAAATATATATGCGAATTTTATGGTGTTATATATTTATTGTGACAAAAGAATCATTTGAAAAAATAACCAATGCGTTATATTTTAAAATAATTTCTCAATTAATAATTATGTTCGCAAATTTTCTAATTTAAATGAGTTCGTCGGTAGACTGGAGGTAGAGTCTCGGCCTCGTGAACATGGGGTCGATGGTTCGATACCAGGTGCCGGCAAACTCCCCTTTCACGACACAAGCTTTTAGTAGCTTACTGTGAAAGGTGTATAAGGTTGTATTTGGGTTTATAACAAACAAAACCCAGATATATCTTTTTAAAAAAAAAAAAAAAAATTAAATATTTTATTCATTATATTAAATTGATGTCTCAAACTTCTACATTGCATACATTTTAACATCGAAAATAATCTTCGGACACAAAAAGGAAACAAATTATCATAGGGTTGTGACATTAAAATGCTTATATTTTAACAATTAAATAATTTAACTCTCCTAATTTGATCGGTGGTTTCGTTCTAACAATGGCACAACAAAAAGGGTATCTAAGTAATACCCTGATGTTTATTATTATCTGGTATCTTTACACAATACCAATAAAAAACGTATTGGAGAAGACTGTGTCGTATGTATGTAGTAGGTAATATTAAACGTATTTGGAATCAGGTATTCCTGTAGCGTATAAGTGGGAGCCTCTTGTATAAGATGTTGTTAGGGCCAGCATTACATACAATAAGGCAGAGGGAATTGTCCGCTTATCCCAAGGGAAGACATTATACCAAGGATGATAAAAAATTAAATTATTTTCTCTACTATCCCTATTTCTGTCGGATAGTTAGCAAAATAACTGCATGTAATAACCTTGAGAACTGTCATCTCCATACCAATAAAAAGTGTACAGTGACATTCCTCGTCGCAGAATTGAAAATGTTACATGTCCTTTTTGTGATGTTTTACGAATATCTGCCTTTTTTAGGATACTCAAAAACCTACATAAAAGATTACGGGTTTAAGCCTAGGTGCAACTGAATAAACGTAAAATTGCTCCAAGTGGCAGAGGTTTACTTTCATTCTCAAGATGAGAAGATATTTGATCATTATTCTAGGTAAAAGTAAGAAACCGAGACTTGTGGTCGTTGAATGTTTATATCTAGTGAAACTTGCACGAGGAAAAGAACTACAAATGTGACAATAATGAATGGAATATTCTTGGATAAACTTGGCTCGCCTCTTCCCCATCTACTATAATGAATCCTTAAAAAGATGCATCGTCATCATAAATGTTATGCAAAAAATATCATTTTAAGGCTTTTTTGATGTTAAACAATGTGAAAAACAATTAATTGCTGATTATTTGTTTTAATTCATTTAAATAGCTATCACTTTACGGTATGAGCCTTTTGTACGTTTTAGTCAGTACCTACAACAAATTTTAATATTCTAGTAAGTAACAAAAAATGCCAATATTTATAAGAAATGAAATTATTTAAATATCAATGGATAATATTAGATTGATACATAATTATAGGATATGATGGAGGGATAAAAATAAAAAAAAATCTATATGTAAAATGTTAACCATGTGAATAAAAATATTAATCTTCATTAGTTTTTGGGTAGATGGTGCTCTTGTAGCTGCCTGAACCCCTCCAATATTTATAGTAAAATAATAGTTAAATATCGATTAAGTTTTTATTTTCCGACTAAAATAAAGTGTTTTTAATTTGATAATTTTGTTTTCAGTATTTTTTTCTCTAAATTGATCAATTTTGGTGATATATTTTGATAAAATAAATATAATTAAGAAATTAAATCAAATAAAGTTTGTGACAATAAAAATAGTTTGCACGATTTGTATTGTTAAAGTAGTGAAAATATATTATTAAAGTAACAAATAGTTTTGTTAATGCGCTCTTGAGGTGATCTAATTACAAAACAGTGAGAAGTGATCCTATAATAATAATTTAAATTTAACATATATTTAGTGTAGATTTTTTTAAGTATAAAACGTAGAAAACAAATTGAGCGAAACAATGGATTACTCAATAATAGCTTATATTTTTGCAATAAAAATACAAACATATTTACAGTGCATATCGTTCCCATGAATTTGTTTCACTGTGTATACCTATTTATTTCGGTATTTTATTTTCCTCAGCCCTATTTCAAGATACTCTACTCATACTTTCAATCCTGTGCGATAGGATGGGCAATTTCTTACTTTGGCTCCAATCTGAAAGCCAACATTATTAACAAATAGCTTTACAATCAACACTTGTATAAACATACATATACCTATGTACGTACATTACAACGTATATTCTATAGATAGTTTTTATATTCTCGATTCCAAAGAATACCATATTATGTTGGCGACGTCTGCCAATGTGTCGTCAAATACTTTGATATAGTCAATCCGATATAAGATATATCTATTTGAAATTATACACCACAATAATACATGTGTCACCAGATGTCGCTAGTAAAACTTTCATAAGGAAATAAAAAAAAACAACGCAGGATCATAAATATCAGAATTGAAAACACCCAATAAAAAAATATTAGCAACATAGGTAAATATGTAATGGAAACGTATCGTACGCATTGTAATAAAGTAAAAAGATTTGTTTACTTTATTACATAATATTTTTATATATATCTTATGGACTTGAAGTAATAGGTACCACTTTATTTTACTGTTGAGTAAATATTCAGCTACTTAGTCAATATTTTTGTTTAACCGTTTAGTCCAAAATTTCTAAATTAATTTCAAAAATCACTGTATAAGAAATGATAGATGGATATATTAATACTTAGTGAATGACGTATTATTCTTGTGTTTTTTCTTTTCATACAACCATTCATATGATATAACATTGGAGTGAACTTCATGAACTGTATGTACCTACGTATGTCGCATCATTATGTTTGACTTTGTTGAAACACCATTGGTCTAGAACAATGGTCCCCAATCTCCAATGAAATTGTGCCTAGTCGCAGATGAAACACAAAGGTCAGTCTTTCTTTGTTTTTTCCTTTTTTCTATATTTCAAACCAAGTAAAGCAAATTTGTGAAATATTCCTGAAAAAATCTTAAGAGATTATAAAATATGTCAAATTTCTATAGGTACCAACATTTTTCAAAATCTGGCTACGGGAAGAAGAAATTAAGAGTGTAGGTACAATAAATTACCAAAATTTGAGAATCTGCGACCTTAAAAATGTCTCTTCACTTTTCATTGTAAACAGTCAACGTCGGCTCCTCTATCAAAATGTAAAATTATCAAAAGGTTAACCGGTCCGGGACAATAAAAAAGGTTGGGGACTACTGATCTAGAATGTGTTGAAATTGGCCAATTCTTGGTCACGTGAGAGCATTTTCACTACATTTACCCTTACCTTCGTGGATTCGCTATGAGCATTGGTAGTTAGCTATAAAAGAAACGATTTCATGTAAAAATATAATATGAAACGTCACGGGAAGAGGTGACGCAATTGTAAAAAAATGCACTTATTAGAAAAAGCTCATGTCGACATTTTATACCGACAGGAGATTTAATTGGTGCATGAGTCTTTCACATATAGAGTCACCACTAAACTCACTACGTGCATCATGAAATGACTGGTAATGCTGGAAAGGATCACGCTTTTGCGATAAACTCGCCCTGTGCATATTGATTGTATTTAATTTTATTAATACATTTCTCTATAAAATTGTCCTTATTGTGATCAATATACGAGTAAAGAAGGAAAAATAAAAATAATAATAAAATTAATTCGCTGCACTATCATCATCATCATCGTACTCAACGCTCCTCTCGAGAGCATAGAGCGAAAACCAGCCTCCTACATTCAGAGCGACTCTGATGTCGTTGTCATAGGAACGGTGTATTGTGAAAGAGGGACGCCCAAACCGTCGGAACCCTTGAGCTGGACTATAATTAGTCATTAACCAATATCAGAGACTAATAATATCTATTCCTTTGTTTACAGTGCCCTATCTAGATCTAAAAAAATGGACTAGTTTCGAACGGTCTCTGCACCAAATCAACAATTTTTATTGTTAAGTAAGGTAAGTGTTTGATCAAATAATCATTTTAATATGTTGAAGTAAAAATGAACTTTCATAAAGTTACCACCGAAAAAATAGAACTTTTATTTACAATAGTATTTATGTATGAAATAAACGTTAAATGATATCATTTCGATCACTTTAACACTATGATATGAATTTTCACAACAAAGAAATATTTTATTCATTATATTATTGAAAAATATTTCATCACAGGTCAATATTCTCATTGAGTAAATGCAACCGATAAAGCAATCGTTTATGAAAGCATAATTATTGTTTTCTGTTTTGAGTTCTTTTAAACTTTGCAGACGAATGTTTCGTTATTGTTTATTTTATTTATTTTTAAGATTCATGTGAATGTACTATTAATTGTAGGTAAATTGTTTGCTTAAAGTTCGACAATCATTCATTGAATGATAAATGTTTATGCACTTGAAGACTACATTCATTTCAACTCCCGTCAACATTTTTTAAATCCTCTGTCAATATTTTCAATTCATTTTTGTATAACAAGCTATATTCCCATATAGCACCAGGCTAAGAATTGGTCTTCCACTCTTTTTCACAAGTTTTTCACGAGTGTCCTGTAAAAGGACAGGTGTTCGAAAAAAAGACAATTTACATCCTTAATTCAGCGATAAGGTTTTTTACCCATCCGGTTAGTGTGGAAAGGACAGCTTGTATATTAATCGTTGGTGTTTTTACAATTAACCATTGTATGAGGTTACATAATTATGTAAATTTAACACATGAAACTACCATATAAGGCTTATATGTTTATTACAGTCAGCTAGTCTGCTGGCAGCTACTACGAGACGGTTATGGCCGGTCAGCCCTTCAGGCCGCCTATTAGGGGTCGGCTTGTGAAGTTTATAGTTTTTTTCGGGAGAGAGGATTAGTTAATCCTCGCAAGTTTTATATTCCAGGTGGATGGCATTATTCATCGTTAAATTGATGATTTTAAATGTCATACACGGGATGTTTTCGAAATACGTGTTTTTACAGAATACTTTTAAAACAATAAAAAATAAGACATTTTCTTTCCCGGGGCTTTTCACTTCTAAATATTTGATGATGTATAATTTATCAATATTTTATTATAATATCGCATGATATTTTCATTAAGTATTTTTTCGTATTTATAATAAGTAAGTAAACAAAAATAGTACAAAATAACGTAGTAGGGGTAATGAAATTCACCATCGTCTCTTCTGAGAAAATTAATGGCATATCTTCACGTAGAAAAAAATATGTGCTAACATTTATTTATTTTACACAAGGCAGTCCGAAGATATCTCCAGATAAAATTGAAACACAATTCCGTGTTACAATCCTTACATACTAAACAGAAGTTGAATATAAAATTCTCCGAAATTATGTTTAATCTGATAACTGCGATTTTTTCATCTCGTCTTTTGCGACACATTTTATTTTATTTATGAAATTATCACAGAATTCCATACAAAACCTCGAACCCTGACTCGTTTACAAAAGTGAGGCAAAAATCTATGAAAAATTTTTGACAGACCGGTTGGCGGAAGCGTGTCTTGTATCCTACATTTTATAGACTCTTTCTCGCATTTTTATAAAAATATGTAATTTTACATTTATATAAACGTAATTGGACACTTTTTGAAGTATTTGTCAACGTTTTTAGCAATTTACCAGACTTCTTTTTGCCAACCTATCTGTCAAAAATGCTGAAAAATGGTGCCTCATTTTATTGCAATGAAAAAACATACGAGTGCTCCATCTTGGTATTATAAATGAAAATATAGGGAAATTATCCAATTACATATTTAAATTTTCTATTACCCATAAATAATTGATGATTAGTACCTATTTAATAACAGAACACATAGTAAAGGTGCTTTTCTATGGACAATAATTATTCACAAAGACTGAGATAGCTTTATTACTTTTACTTATATAATTAATTTTCTGTTATAAATAAAATGAACATGTTTCTATAAAAAGATTTTTAGGGAGATTCCGGGTTTAATTTCACCCCCTCCGAACCTACCCCATATTCACGACACAAGAATTTGGCTTACTGTGAGAATTTTTATTTATAAATTATAATTTATTTGTTTTACAAAATATTTAAAATAATGTGACATATGTTTCGGCTGCAATGCCATAATCTGCTGCAATGCCATCAACACACAACACACACCTACAAGACAAAGCACGGAGTTTTACAAGTTGTGCACAAATAAAATCATCCTGTGAGAATGTCTGGGGGTGTATTTGTGTTTATTTCAAATCCAGATTCATCTTTGTTAAGAAAATATTAAAAAAAAAGTAATTGAATAATGTTTTTATGAAAAATTATCTCGGTCCCTCATTGCATGTAACATAAACATATAGGTCATCCTCTCTATAAATTGACTATGTATTTTTGTATTTTCACATTTAATAAGTAAAAAAGTTTTTAGTATAACATCAAGTATGACCAATAGGTATAAAGTCAAATAAACAACGATTCTTTGCATTAGTTTAACAGCCAACACCGGACATTAAGTCATTTATCATGAAAATGACGTATATATCAATATATATAAGGTTATATTATTGTAGCTTGCTTATTTATATTTCTATCAGGATCGAATTACTTCATTTTCCTTCTTTTATTTTTGTGAGATATATCTCAACATACAAACGTAGCAATTATATAATGTTTGGTTTCAGAAACATTATCCGTGATAAACATAATTAATAAATCTCAGAAAAAATAAACACCGGAACATAGAAGTGCTCGGTTAGTATTTGAACTTACATCTTTCGCAGTTCAAATACTACCCGACGGATTCCGATGTATCATATTGATGTTACTTCTTTTTCCAAGCTTTTGTGGTGTACATACATCAAACATACATTTTCTTTGAATTGGCGATTCATAAATAAATATATTTAGGCAGGTAGATATATTGTACAAATGGAGGAAAAGTAGCTACCCAAGATATTTTTATTCACTAAACCATGTAGTAAACGTAAAACCAGCAACTAATATTTAAGTTAAGAGTGACAATTACAGACATTGAAATCCTGTTACTCAATGATTGGAGACGATTATTCCAAAATAGAAATGAATGGTGAAAACTGCCAAAAGACACTGAAGTCCAAATTCAAAGGGCTACTAAATCATCAGTGTTGATGAGATTATTTAAGTTTAATAGAAAATCAGCTGTCGAACATTATTTTTTTCTGAAAAATCATAGCCAGGAGACAAATAGATATGTACATTTAATATAAACCGAAATATCCTCTATGATTTCAGAGTATTTTACGAATCTATTTATCAGATCAGTAATCTATGAATCATCTATACCTTCTCTCATAAGAGGAATAGCCAGTGGAATAAGCTATGAATGTAGAAAACGATGATTGTACAGTTCGTTTTCTTTATTTGTCTTTCAATTATCAAACACAAAACACATCCGAGATATCTGGGATGTGTTTAAAGTTTATCAGAAATCCGAATACACATCCTTTATAACTCACACCAGCACTGTTATTGAATTCACCGATAAAAAACATAGGTGACTTTAAAATGTAATACATCATAACTGTAAATATAGAATTCACACATACCTATCTAATAGAGTTGACGTAGGTTTCGTGAATTTTCATTTCCATTTCTGATCGCCAGGAAATCAAACATGCTGCTATTTCCACATAATGTAGATACTCATGCATGATGTTAGCTGATGGACATTTTCACGTACTGTGTACAAAATATTATTTTCTTTTTTATTATTACGTTACTACTGAATAAATACTAATACTTCAAGTACTTTAAGAGTCATGTTGGATACTTAACACCAAAAAGTTTAGTAATAACTATTTACCATTGTTCCGCGAGAAGACTGACAATCAAAATTAAACAAACTTTTATTTGCATTAATTAAAAAAGAAATTGCTTCGCACGCATTGCCTTATGTTTTAGTCAGATATTCAAGATGGGTAATAAACCTCATCGCTAAATTTAAGATGTAATATGTCCTTATTTTTTCAAACATCTGCTTTTTACAGGGCACTCGAATACTTACAGAAAAAAGTGGAAGACCAATTCTTTGACGGGTGCTCCACGGAACAGACTAATTGAATACTATAAGAAGATTGTAAAATCTCATATAGGCACAATCGAACATCTAAATATTTTTAAATAATTAAAATTATTTGCAGAATTTCTTTCCTAAAAATAAAACAACATTTTAAAAGTTGATTATTGATTGTTTAATCGCAGAATAAAAAAAATTACAAAATTAAATACTCTTGAGTAAAACTAAATAAAATAGAAGTACTTAAAAAATTGAAAATTATATGAAATAAACAAACTCATGCAATTCACATTAAATTTGTTAAAAATACAATCATAGTAGGTATATCATCAGGAAAAACACGTAAATCTATACCACGAAATATTCAAATCAAGACAAATGCATATTGAATTGATGTAATATAAGAACACGATTCAAAGAAATAATACCTACGTATAAGTAGACATTGTATCTTAGATTCCTCACATTAAAAACACATTTCCGAAAATTGAGGGCGAGTTTCTGTTACAATAGAATCTTACTGTTGATATTTGAAACTTCGTTTAACACATTTGCTTATTAATTTTTTTAAATGACTATATATTCTCTAGCCAAAATGGAAGACTATTTGTATATGACGACGTTTGTAGAGCCATTTCTGACCATCTCTCGAGTGCCGAGACATCTTCTGAACAAATATGTTTTCAGCTTGTACCTAAATGTGGCAGAAGGCTGGTTCTATCTTAGATTCACTGGTAATCGATTCCAAGCAGTCAGCTCCGCCGAAGTTCTTTTTTGTGAAATATTTTTATCAATTCTATGTAAAATAATAGAATTGATAAAAAAAATATTGATTAAAATGTTTGTATAAAACTATTTTACTCTTTAAACTTTAATTATGATATTAATTGATTATGATAATAAAACTTTAACAATTATCTTATTTATCCTTATATAATATTTTAACTTATATAATATTTAAATGATTGTAGAATTGAAATAATTCCATTAACACACTGTGAGAAACTCTACCATCAGGCTGCCATAGTTCGGAATATGTTTCAAATTATTCAAAAGTTGGTAAAATTCTGTGCTAATTCCGAAAAGAATTCATTTTCAGCGTAGTGAGCGCGTGTTGAATTTATACGAAAAAAAAATCTGATTTCACATCCTATCTCACTGATTTGTACACGTCATATAATTTCATTCTGTAAAAAATATGTTTGTTTATTTTTAAACATAATTACGGAAGTTACATAGAAGACTTATGGTTAATTTTGTTACGACGCATATTTTTCCGTTTTTTTTTCATAATTAGCATAAATAATAACCGTTAATTATTAAATAGAGGGGAACACAGCGTAACACAATAATTTCTTTACTTATCGGGTTCTCTCATCAATTATTCGAGTGTTCTGTAAAACTATGGTATTTACAGTAATTTCGGTAAATACCAATATTTTAGATATCAAGCTGCGAAGAAAAACATATTCAAGCCTACAATACTTTTGGCGTTCTCCATTTGAAACATTTTTTATGGATAGTTGGAATTTAAGCCGAAGTTGAAAACATGAATTTATGCAGTAGGATATCAGAGATATTTATTTCAAGGCATTTTTTAGATTAATATTCAAGTTTAAATAAAGTTTAAAGTTTTCTGGATTCTGTTACGGTTTTAAAGCGGAAGTTACTTATCTATTAAAAGGTGAGTGATGAGCTACCAACTAAAAATACGTGTATGTAAAAAAAAATCTTAATTAAGCCATACTTTTTTTAAACTTAAGGACGAAGAAATAAACTTCAGAAAAGCACTTTTCAAATAGATACCTGTTATTATTGACGACTTGTTGTCTGTAAACTTAATGTTTATTTAACTGTTTACCAAGTGCGTTGTCGCACTGAGAAAAATACTAACGAAATTTCACAACGAATCATTGGTACGTACTATCAGATTAGGACCAGAGATCGTACAAACGATTCATTAGTACGAATCTATAATATTAACTCTTCGCAAACAAGTTGTTGTTAATTTACCAATGATTTGTTTGCGAAGAGTTAATATTATAGATTTATACCAATGAATCGTTTGTACGATCTCTGGTCCTAATCTGATAGTACCGTACCAATGATTCGTTTTGAGTATATTTCTCAGTGCGAAACATCTACATAAAATACATGTAAATGTAACGTCATATTTATGTACATTTAAAATATAATGGAAAATATTGTGACACCAGTTATTTAGATGACTGTACTCGGATATACTTTTCGACATGTTATAAAATTACTATTGGGCAATTGCTAACATTATATCCGGTAGTTTGATTTGCCAAATCATAAGCAAGTTAGTGTAGATTAATATGGAATCATTAGGCTGAATCATTTAATAATAAGAATAATATATTAGAATCAAAACATCTTATAAGCGAAAAAAATATAGCTTACAGCTTGTGTACTCAGTATACTAATAAAACAGTAGCGGTATTAATGATTGCCACGCCACGAAAATTTCCGTGGGGTAGACTTATAATAATAATATAAAAAACAGGTAAATCAACACAAATGCTCATAGTTTCAAATCTAAATGAGAGAAAGTAAACAAGAAAACTTAAAACAATCGGCTTTGTGGCGAACTCAAATCAACTCGATTCAACGTAGTACGATATTTTCCCGACACGCGATATGTTCATTATTTTGACCTTTGCTTTCAGTTCCACTCCTACACCCCCCCCCCCTCTCAATAAGAAACTTTTAAGGCTATAAATACATACCAAAGTTGCGATTAGCATTGGGAGAATTCCATCAAACAATATGTATGAAGTATTATGTACTGGGTAAGTTGTATTTTGTTTATTAAAGTTTCTTGCGGTTTTATTTTGTGGAACTATCAAAATGATCGAGATTACCTGACCCCGATAACTTTGATTCCAATTGCAATCATTATGCTAGGAAAGTTTTTTTTGTTTTAGTTTTGTTATAATAATATTATTCTTAAGATTTTATATCAAAGTAATTGATAGGTACTTGTTATATAGTAGATAGAAACACGTAGGAATTATTTATTAAAGTAGGTAACTCAAGATGAAAATTTGTAAGTACCTATGTAGGTATATGAACTGAAAAAAATACAATTAAGTCAATTTCCACGTGACTTTATTATCGACTCTCACTAGTATTCGCAGACTCTCGAATACTAGTCTTTTTTATGTAGAAGTTAACTAAATAGTGTTTATTTTCAAATCACCTTGAAATGGACTTCCAACAAGTACCTTCGGTCAATAACATCGAAACCTATGTATAAACCATTTTGTGCAACGCCAGGTGAACAGAGTTACCGTGACTTTGCTATATGTAACTGTTAAAGAAGGTTATCAATGTCACTCAATATGAAGGGGATCTTTTAGTAAACATTGCTAAGTAATATATAAAATTGGCGTCTCCTCTGTCCTCTGTCGTTCCCTCAGTGTTGAGGATCCTGTACATCAGTTTCTATACATAGGTGTAAATTGAATGTATTCAATGCCTCCGATCTTTAGACCTTCACACTGTAAATGTACAGTAGGTACCTACAGATCATCATCACCTACAGATACTGTGGTGCATATGTTTGCATGTAAAAACGATTATTTAATGATTTGCAGGTTCAAATAATATAAGGTAGGTATGTTTTTAACGACAGATTTTATTACTTTATTTTCCTACAGATTCTTAGTACCAAGTACCAAAATAATATTTTACAAGGTCTTCAAGTAATTTATATTAAATTCCTGTCATCATAGGATCACTCAGGTTGGGAAAGATTGACAATATATCGCTGTCAAAAAATATATGTACTGTTTATATTTTTCCTCTTTGTGGTCACACTATTGAAATATTTCTCAAGCCATGAATGTTATATTAAATCTCTTCTTGGTAATGGTAATTTGTTTTGACATTCAAGATGGCATTATAATATTCGTTTTTTTTCCAAGCATTTCCCATACTCTGTTATTTTAACCTTTGAAAAACAACCTTATGAGACTAATATTATTTATAAAATAAAATTATGTGAAAAAATGTACTATCAAGTTAAGTATCTACGTATTTCAAAATCACTTAATATTTGGTAGAATGTCTATAAAATAATAAAAAAAGTTCGTGTTAATAAAAAAATAATATTTGAAAACAGATTTTAGAATAAGGACGTCCTGGTAGGGTTATGTTAAAATAATGCCCAATTATAGTTAGCATAAGACTTTTTTTTAAAAAAACTCAATTAATCTACCCATGATTTAAAAGTATTATCTTATGATACAAGAATTGTTTATGGGCACTTATATGTATAGGTGTACATAATTGGTTGTTGTAAAGAGGAGTGAATGTGATGAGGTTACATGCAAAAAAGACAAGCGCGTTTTGTATTCATTTGAGTACCTTCGTTGAAAGTTACTCGTCGCCGGGTCAAATTGTTTTTTTTTAAACAAAATCTGATTATTATTAATATAAGGTATTATCTGATTTTTCGTTAGATATATTTTGAAAATAAAATATGACTGCCAACCATACCGAAAAGTTTGGTAAAAAAATGCAGGTTCACTTTGATATTAAGAAATATACGAAATAATCTGATTCATTCCCACAATTTATATTTATTTTTTATTATTTATGAAAAACCTACATACATTCTTTTGTCGCAAAGAGAAATAGAATTAGTTTTGTGTTATTGTAAATAGTATGGGTGTACATTCGTTTCTGTAGAAAACAGTACACATTTCAATTTTTCCTTGAAATTAAATTATTGATGCCTATATAATATGTATCTACCCTCTGTTTTGTGTCAACGTTATAATTTAGAATTGATTTGTTATTCTCGAAGTAATTTACAACTTTTTATTTTCATAGAATCGCATATTTTTTCATCATTCATCAAAATAATTTATCTCATTTATTGAATTATTTCATGTGTGAATCACTGTTATTGAGTAAGATTTTTTAAACTTATTTTATAGCGAGATAATATGAAACATATGGAATGTCGTGGAAAGAGGTGACGCAATTGGCGCAGAGACGCTCTGAATGGAGGAGGCTGATTTCTGCCCTGTGCTCCCGAGAGGAGCGTTGAGGGCGATGAATGAATGAATAAATATTACATACCTACATATATAGACAATTCACACAGATTTATTTATTTATTCTTTACTGTACATTGATAACAAGCAAATTCACACAAAAATACATATTAATCAATATTAATATCGAACTAGTTCCAAACCAAGATTAATCTTTATTATGGGTACTAACGCGACGATACACACATATACAATGCACTAAACACATATACATGTAACACCCAAACTCAGGACAATTTGAAAAAGGTCATTCTTCACTTTGCCTTAGCCGGGAATCCAACCCGGGACCTCGTGACTCAAAGGTAAGAGCGTCAGCCTCCGCGCCACACCGGTCGTTATGAAACATAATAATTATGTATTAGTATTTATATTTTCTGAAGTTGGTTCTTCGTAGGTATAGATTTTCAAAACTGGATGTGTATCAAACAAGACGATGTTATAGTCAGTATACTGGCTTTTTCTTTTGTGGGAAATACCGTGAACCTAGGTAGAGAAGAGAGAAATTGTACAAAAAACTTAATTGAACAAAAGTTTAGTAATCACAGGATCGGGTGGCATGGAAACGAATGAAAGAGACCTTCATCCAGAAATGGGTTGACAAGAGGAAGAAGAAAAGCAAAAATGTGGATATTTTCAAGATCATATAAGAATTATATTATTCTCTCTGTGACATAATATCAATCATTATCCAAATCTTTAAATTGGTCTATCATACCACAAGTTGTAAACATCTGATTTAGATTGATTGTATTATAAAGTATTTGTATTCTGCTTAGGTATGTTCTACATACAGAATGTCTATACTGTATAATATGTATACATTGCTTGTTTTATATTCGAACGATTTATACATATTAAATTTGTAGCGAGTAAGTACCCGTTGCATAATACTTTATTAATGTATAATGCTTAGTAGAATATATAACTAAAAGCAGTAGTAGATATGGGTACGGTAGGTTGGTACATATGATATCGTGCGAATAATCCCATCTGTAGAGTTTAATGCAAACAAGTCGAGACCATCGCCGCTTATCCGCTTCAATATGACAAACTGAATTCTCAATACACGTTATATACTGAACATTTAAACATGCATTTATTATTATTACTGGGAGGGTTAAATAATAATTAATTTAATATATTAATTTAATATATTCGTCTCTTTCTTGATGATTACATATCGTTTATTATTTAGTTTGATTAAATTTAAACACTGTTTCTTTCATATAAAGTATTATTTATTTCAAAAGAATTTCGGACTACGTCCATCCTCAGTGAAAAAATACTTTAAACGTTTTAAGTATATTTTCACTGAGGATGGACGTAGTCCGAAAAGCTTTTGAAATAAATAATTCTTTAAGTGAAAGAAACAGTAAATATTAATTATTTTTGTTTCGTGTTACTGTTGAGTAAGACTAACGAAGGACCGGTTTCGCGGACTCCGAGTTCGCATCATCAGGTGCTGATATAGATCAGATCGAACTCGGAGTCCGCGAAACCGGTCCTTCGTTAGTCTTACTCAACAGTAACACGAAACAAAAATAATAAATATTTATTTTATTTTATTTGATAATTTAAAATGAAGTGTTACAAAGTAAATGCCGATACAATTAATTAAAGAAACAGTGTTTAAATTCAATCAAACTAAATAATACCTAAACATGACGAACTTTCACAACGTTTGCTCTTCAACAATAAGTAAATTACATATCGTTTGTTTCTTCTGTTTCCACATGAATCTATGTATTATTGACGTCACACGTAAATTGTTCGTCGGTAGCCTGGAGGTAGAGTCTCGGCCTCGTGAACATGGGGTCCGTGGTTCGATACCAGGTGCCGGCAAACTCCCCTTTCACGACACAAGCTTTTAGTAGCTTACTGTGAAAGGTGTATAAGGTTGTATTTGGGTTTATTACAAAAACCCAGATATATCTTTTTAAAAAAAAAATTGCTAAGAATAAAAGTTTTTCCAATGAGATTCATATAGGTTTTCTTAATGAGTTACCTTTTTCATCTATTTGAACTATAACGGTATTTCTCATAAATGAGACAGCCAATAGACTAGCCTAGGTTGTTTTTTATAAATCAAATTTCTCTTATTGTCGAGTACCGCGTTGTTTTTATTTCTTTTTTTGACTATGTCTGTATTTGTGTCGCTCGTTATTTTTATAAGAAATAGGTAGGTATGTTTTAAGTAAATTAATTAATTACCGACTTCTTCAATATTTTATTAAAACCTAGAAAAAAAGATAAAAATTTAAATAATAGTTATGTGCGAACAAAGACATAAATGTAAACTAACAAAGAATATGTGGCATTTCTTAAATCTTACTATCCGATAACACTCATTATCAAATTCTTATATAATTACTCAAAATAATATGATGTTCTTAAAGGGAAGTTGTAGGGATTAGAGAAAATATAATAAATTTCGTAACAAGAATGTGCTCCAATTTAAAATACAAACCAGAGTTGGTACAAACTAAACTGTGGTACAAATATAACACATAGTCTGTCACGTTGGTTGGCTGCACTTCGTCAGCTGTTAAGGAGACATTTTCCACAAGATGCGATTGAAATTCGAAAATGCTTTCAAAATGGCAAAGTCCCTAAAGACCTCAGAAATAGCTGTGTCGTGGAATAACTTTTGATATTTTTCACAGTGAATATTAAAAAAAATCCTGCTAAAGTTTTCACCTTTTGAGGTTTGCCTCTAATTGATACATCTATTCCAGTCTTGCAACGGTCGTTTAATTATTTTGGATATTTAAATATTATCAAAATGTGAAATGATATTTCAAACTTGTTATGAGCACACAAATCAATCGGTTTCATGACCAATCACACACATAGAATATGTAGATTGACAAGATGTATTGATATAGAAATGGTCATATTTCTTCTCTCAATAATGGTTTTATCGTATGGTATACGAATGGATCCATTGAAGTGGGAACTGGAGCAGAAGGATCACGCACTGAAACAATGGCGAAACTCCTAATGTCATTCAAGTAGAAATATGTTTATAATCTAAAAAGCTAAATCCAGCTCATAATTGACAGAGTATACAGTAAGTGACACATTATTATAATACTTGGTAGGTAATCAAGAAGCAGATAATTTTTTGAATTGAGTAAATACTTAGGTACTGCTACTTTTCACAAAAATGTACATTGAAATTGTGCACTTTTCACATACCTCATAACATAACAACAGAATTCGTAATGCAGAAATCTCCATACAACTCTAGTACCTCTAAAATTACAATTTATATTTCCTTTTGAATTACACAAGCGCTCCAGCTTTACAATCCCAGAGATTGTAGCCTTTGTATGTAAACTGCTGTACTTTGTTATATTGAGGTTTTCTTCTTCTAAAGTAATATTAAATATTAACGATTCAAGTACATATGTTCAGAGTCGACTAACAACATGCTTTATTGAAATATTATATTATTTGTCCTTTTCACGATAATTGCACTGAGAAACCCTTTTGAAATATGAGCCTGAGCCCCTTCAATTAGGCAATTATATGAAATCGAGTAAATGATTGTTCATCGTATAGTTCGTCAATATAGCTATTTAACAAATTTTAACTTTATTTTGAACCATTTTTTCCTCTTTTCACCTTTCATTAACTGTTTTTATTAGCACGGTATGATAGTGATGATAGACGATGTCTCTATTTTTATTAGTACTAGTCAACGAGCTTTAATTTTAAGTTCATTTTATGCAGTGAGTTAACAAGGTACAGCGATAGAATATATATATAAATATAATCTAAATGACATATAATATATATACAGGGTACTATTTTTAAAACATCTCAGCATTCAGATTAGAAAATTGATATAAAATACAATATTTAAGTAACAGTATAAGTTGGTATATTTGAAATCAAAAATGCAATGATAAATAAAGCATTAAAATGATTTGTTAACTTTATGCCGATAGCGCTAAATCGGAAATATGTTTAACGTGGTTTCATATTATCGTACCTTGACCGGCGGTATATGGGTGACCTGCGATATTTCAATGAATTCACCTGCATAGGTATTATTCAATTATATAGAATTTCAACTTTCACAAACATTTAAGTATATAATCTAAAATTATATTACTTTCAACTGTTCTCATGCAATCCATGATAAAATAACATAAACATTATTGCACAGAACTAAGTGCATTTATAAATTCCATATAAACTATTATTTTATCTGCCCTAAGATGGCAAAGTATGATATGTCACTTTTAACAAACTTTACAGGAGAGCAAATTAAAAGTTTGATGTGTTGGTATAAATCAGGGAATTGACGGTAAAGACATATAATAATGGAAATATGTAGAAAAAATGGTTATTTATTGAGTTAAATACATAAATATGTTATTTTTAAATGTAAAGTCATGAAATTTGTCATATATCTGACTATCTACCTGACATCATATTTTGGCATCTTAATATAAGATGCCAAAATATGATCTCCTATTGCAAAGTAAGCAAAACATGATATGTCTAGGACATATCGTATGTAGCCTCCTTCTGTTTGTAAGATAAAACTAGCAAACTTGAGAATGCAATGTGAATACATGAAAATTTTACGAATAATTAATTATTATTAATATTTTATTTATTGATTGGTTGAAACCTCTTTTTATTACATTGATTTCCTTTAGAAATCTCTAAAATATTAATCTTCTCTAATTTGCCTAATAGAACACCATGCTTAGGCAACTTTTACTATTATAATCATCATCATAAACAAGACAGCCCAGGAGCCTTGGCTAAATCTAGGAGTCTCTTCTACTCTTCCCTGTCAGCTGCCTTTATTCTCCAACTTAATGTTATAAGCTGAAATTCCTTATTTTTAAAAGGATCCACGATTTTATGAATCTTTTTTCTAAACACCTTTCCTCTAATTAAAGAGATTGTGTAAAGGGCTAGGAATGGACTTCAGATTCCCAGGGCAAGACTCACAAAATCTGACAATAGTTTGTTCTGTAAAGGAATTAAACTTTACAGAGAAATCCCTATGGAAATCAAGGAAATTCGGACCCTAGCACCTAGCAGCCTTTAAATTAAGATGCTTAAACTATGTAAAGGAAAGATTCTGATCCATGTAGTGGAACGGAATGCAAAGAATGTAAATTATACTATACTATACCCTCACGCCATGTCCCAAGCGGGGTAGGCAGAGAGAACGGAACGCCAAACAGACCTATCCCTACACACTTCCTTCGCTTCCTCCACATTCATACAGTTTCTCATACACGCACGTCGGTTCCTCTTAATCAACACGCGGCCGTCCTTGATAATCTGATCCACGTGGTTCTCGGACGCCCGCGCTTCCTCACACCCTTTCTTTCAGATAAGTATATCCTCTTTGTCATTCTTACCTCGTTCATTCGTTCAACATGTCCAAACCACCGTAGTTTATTCACGCACATTCTGTCCACAACACTCTTCTCGCATCCGCTCATTCTTTATTTTGATTAACTAGTAATATTTTCTATGTTAATTTGTATTATTGTAAACAATTTACAGTGAAGAATAAAAATAAAATAAATAAATAATAATATAAGTTTGAGTTTGTAATTACAAGTGTATTGTTTTTTTTTAAATTGTAAAAAATGTATATTTTTATAATTTTATAAATAAATAAATATGTAGACAAATCATAATTAGCCATCATCTATATTACCGAAAAGTCAATATTACAAAATATGTCTTGTGACAAACGAGTATACTATCGCAATGCCGATACATAAGATGGCAAACTATGATATGTAGACATACTAATAGGCTATCGCGATGCCGATACATAAGATGGCAAACTATGATATGTAGACATATCATAGTTTGCCATCTTAGGAAATCCTGAAAACGCATCTATCATATTTTGAAATCCTTGTTTAATGCGAATAATATAAACCATATCCATATCATATTTTGCCATCTTGTAGATCTCGCAGAGACGAATCCATTGATACCAATAACTCAATTTGACCAAAAAAGTGACATATCATACTTTGCCATCTTAGGGCAGTTATAATACGAAAAGGCTATTACAATAGCAGATATGTAAAACATTTAAATAAACTATGAAATTTCATATTACCATTTGATTTTTTAATTCCGTTTGAGGGATCGATAAACAGTAATGTGAACAGCCATTGAGAAATAACTATTTTTGTGATATTCCAATGTGTTCAAATAATCAAATAACATCGTCCTTGTTTTGTATAAGATGCTGCTGCTGAAGTACTCAAGTATCGAAAAACGATAGGAATGTCGTGGAAAAGAGTGACTCAATTGGCGAAGAGTGGAATGGAGGAGGCTGGTTTTTGACCGGTGTTACAGAATGTTAAAGAGCGAGATGAAGATGATAACTTTGAAATTTTTAATTATGTGTAATAAACTAATCATTCAAACATAATTGGAGTATTTTTTTTTTAGTTTAGAGTGGCAAAAGCCTTGGAAGCAGCAATGGGTGTGGTTTCTAGAAATAGCGTTCAGGCGGAATAGGCCACCAACCTTACTAGGAATAAAGTGCTTGTTATAAAAAAATAAATAGAAAATTATATTTTTTATTAAATTTGATTATAAAATAGAGTCAGAATCGTTTTGCTAGTTCTGATAAAGCATCCTAGCTTGACTTGGTACTGGCATATTTCTTTATCTATTGCACCAGACATCTAGCAGAACATATACCTAGTAAGTCGGTATTAAGTATTTCTAAGTTAATTTACTTAATGGTCTTTGTGCCAACTGTGTAGGTACTGCTACTAGTTATATTCAGTAAATTCTTTATCCAATGTGATAAAAGACAGCAACAGCGTCGTCTGAAATCGTGCAAATGTTTGTGATAATGTCAAATTAAAAACAGAGTAGTAAGAATCTCGAAATGGGGTGGTAGGAATATAAAGAATTATCAAGATACGGGTGGTGGTGTACGTAAATTTTTCCTGATGTGAATATAATCCACACATAAATATTCTAATGCGTTCGTATGTATGTTCGTATGTCCTTAATGGACTCTGAAATAAGGAAAGACAGAAGTAAAATAATACACTCTATACGAGGTCTCATATCCTGGGCACGTTCAAGGCCAAAAACATTTAAAATATCTTATGTATTGATAAAGAAATTATAATAACAAAATTTGTATGGAAAAATCTATAAAAGTTTTTGTAAGTAGCAATATTCATGGTCGAACATTTTTCAGTGTATTGAATTAATTTCCCAATGGATGTGACGCGAAATACATCAGTACTGAAACTAAACATTTGGGGATTATTTTGGTTATAAATTGTTTTGTTTGGTTATGATAAAAACTCCTGAATTATGCGAGTTAAAATTGCATATTTTTGACATCTTGGGCTAATTTCATAATGGCCGACATGAATGACATAGAATCCAATACATTAATATTTTGGTTGGTACTTAAGTTCATTTGTTTGTTTGTTTTGTGATTTGTATGTCCTCTGTACGATATGTCTCATCCAGTAGGCGAGCTGAAAACATTTAATATGTATACTTTTATAAAGATTTAATTTATAAATGATGATGTATCAACGATCTTTTGTCGATGTTTGGTAAACTTGAAAATCACTAAAAATCTCATATATCTACGACCATGCTATTAATATGTGTTCTTATTTTATTGTTGATATTCATAGTTTCTTTTTATTTCAAAATATGGTTACCAATAATATCAAAAACACAGAACTAATTCAATGATGCTTCAATGTTCTTTTGTCAAAGTAAGGTAAACGTCAAAATAAAATAAAAAAAACTCATATCTACAACAATACTATTGATATGTGTTCTTATTTTATTGAAGGATATTCTGAGTTTCTTTTAATTTCTAAATAAAGTTATCTGTTATAACAAACACAGAAAAGGGTGTGAAAATATCATTCTTAATTATTATGGCTTGGTATAGTTATATTATATTATGTTATATTTATATTATATCTATAGATAACATTTCTAAAACTTTTTTTTAAAATTTAACATAATGGTAGTTAGGCACTTTTGTAAAGGATATCATTTCAATATTATACTTGCATCAATCTGTTTCATTAGAAGTATTTCATTTATTCAAAACATGCATCTAAAAACATAAGATTTTTAAAATTTAGAAATTAAGATACTGTCTATTGATAAAGATAATTATTAGAATTGCATACCAACTTTATAATTCCGCGTATGATTTGCAGTATTTAACTGTATTTTTAAATTTCATTAAGGTATTCTAAATTCAAAATAGTTATAGAATTTATTTATATTAAACGCAAACATTTCAAAACTGTCATTACTAAGTGTCAAAATCAGGGCTGCCAGATTGCGTGACCAAAATTACCTGCATTTTGCCAAATAAATACCGTACAATTATTACCAAAATACAATTTTCACTCGAACATGATATAAATCTTACTGTTCAGAATTCTGTTTCATAATTAAATTTCGACCCCCTCCCATCGCTATTTTTTGAAAATGGTAAAGGAATAAATATCCTTGGTTTTCTTTAACAATATTTTCTCACGGTAGGTACCTTTTTTTACAATGCAATAGGTATTTGTACTGATGATTGTTTATGGCAATATCAAATTAATTACCGTTCATTTTGTATAAATATTATTTTTGATTTTAAAATTCCGTATGTTTGTCGTACGTTAATTTGCTACGGGGAATGAAATTACCATATAAATACGATATTTACCGTACGTCTGGCAACGTTGGTCAAAATCCGAGCCTTTTTCTGGGTTGCTAGAATAATAGTCGTATTAATCGTTACTTTATTATGGTTTGATGAGTATTCGTTACTTTAAAATCGGTACCTGAGAAAATACATAATTGGTATTGATAAACATACCACAAAAAAAATGTATTTTTTTGTAGATTAAATTGTAGATTCTATTTAAAATGAGTTTTTTGACATTTATCCTACATTGAATCCGTTTGTTGAGCTGCTGATCACAGGTAAAACGAAAAACACAAATTATTTACACTGGCAACACTGACAGATCTGTCAATCATATAATGTTTGGTAGCAAGGTTTATTGGTCTGATAAATTTTGTTTTTGCAACTTTGTTTTGATTTTAAAAGACTTTAAAAATATAAAAATTAACTAAACAATACGTAGTGGATCTAAAAAAATAGTAATCCCGGTATTATGCGGAGTTGGAAGCTAAGAATCTGTCCTGGGACATTACCAATGTTATCGAACCAATGTCTGATTTAACCCTACAATGCGCAATTTTTATGTTTCTTATAAGAAAATTTGTACAAAGGGTGAGAGAAGCACAAAAACACATTTGTAAGACAAAAAATCAAAATTTTATTTTTTTAATAAGTTATTTAAAAAAATCTTGGTTGATTCATATATGAATCACTGCGCATTTGTGGTCCACAATCAATCCAACTATATCTTAATAACATAAATATTGATAAAAACTATTAAATAATAATAATGTATAGACAAACAATTGTAGGTATAAAAACAAACAACAATATTTATAGATAATATGAGAAACATTTTTGAAATATTTAAAAAAAAAATTATTTATGGAAATTTGTGAAACAGTTTTTATCTTTATTGAAACACAAGGAAGTGTTACATTTTTCACAAAAAACAAATGTCTGTGCTTTGCAATTTGGAAACTTGCATCGAACTCTAGTAGAATTCCACTTTGGAAAATGGTTTTCCTGGTCAACTCGAACATCCAAAGGAGGCAAAGAAGATGCATTCGGTTTTCTTTTTTTTATTTCTATTTCCCTTTGGTTATCATTTGATGGTCTGCCTCTCTTTGGTGTCTGATATGAACCAATAGTGCACAATGTCTGCGCCAATTCCAATCTGAAATTAACAAGCGTCATTGTTGATTTGCCAACGTTGCATCTGCGGTACAATAACCAAGAATTAATTATTGCTATGTCCAGAAGGTGGTAAAATAGCCTCATGTACCACTTTCTTGACCTCATCCGGATTCTACCTTTCCCAATATAGCTATCCAGCAAATCAACGCCTCCCATATGTTTGTTATATTGTTTGACAATTGCTGGGCATGATATGTGAACCTTTTCTTTATTTTTTCTGTCGTATCGCTCGACTATCTGAGATGGTTCAGCTCCCACAAATGACGACAACATGACAACTATCTTGTTATCTTTCCAAAAGACGTTGCTGATGGGCGTTCCTTCAAAGTCTGTCGTAAACTCTTCGTAGTCTCCTCTTTTCATTATTTTTATTTCTGAATCGTTGGGAATTTTACAAGATGGAATTCTGTTCTTTCTGGCTGTTCCTAGTGAATAGATCCCTCTCTTTGCCAAATAATTGAGTAAAGGAATCGTGGTATAATAGTTATCAAAATATATTTTGTAACTGCAATTATTTTTTATCTCTCTTGCTAGTCTGACGACTACGTTGGAACTTGCACCAAGATCTGGTTCTCCTGGAAATCTCTTCAGAGGGCTATTTTCTGTGCCTGTGTAAATTTCAAACTTAAAACAAAAACCTGTTGTACCAGATAAAATAAATAACTTGAATCCCCACTTGTGGGGTTTTAATGGCAGATATTGTTTCAAATGGTGACGGGTTTTTGTTGAACAAATTTGTTCATCGACAGCCAACATCTCTTCCATGGGTACCGACAAAAATGATGAATTTAGAGAATCAATGACTGGTCTCAGTTTTTGTAATTTATCATCGGTAACAAGTGAGTTGTCATTGAAGTGCAAATTTGAGCGTATTCGTTCAAAAGATTTTTGACTCATTGCATTCCGAATTATGTCAAAACCAAATATTTGGTGCCAATATAATCTGACATTAGGTACATAAACGACCGATGAAGCAGTGCAAATCCCAACATACCTAAGTAATTCATTTTTTGAAAAACTGAAAGTTGTTTCTGGATTTTTAGATCGACTGTATTTGATACTTTCTTCTAAAATTTTATCAATCAGCTCATCGTGGAAAAAATATCTGAAGAATTGATACGGAGTTTGCAATTGTTTTAAGTTTTCTGGTAACTCTGTTGTTCCAGTAAATGCAGATGGCACATCTCTCAATTGTCCCTTTTTCCAAACCAAATTTCTCGGTTTTGTATTGAGCGCTGTTGGCACTTTGGATGATGTTGACTGTTGTTCGGATACTTGCTCTGTAACTGACTGCCCCGGATTAAGCTCATCTATATTCAAAATCCTATGCAGTTGTTCCTCTGCAATAGATGGAATGTCTTCATCATCGCTGTTTTCTAGTATATCTTCATCAATGTCCTCAATTTCATCTTCACTTTCACAGGGTATACTTTCAATGTAGTCGAATAATTCATCTGCACTCATTTCCTCCAAATTCACACGTTCTGATCCTTTTGTATAAATAAATGGCATCTAAAAATAAAGTATAAACATATTTTATTTCATAATAATGAATAAATATTTAATTTGTAAAAGAATATGTATTAATTTCAATCTTGAATATTTCTTCTAATAGTATTATACTCACTTACCAAAATTAGTCACACAAATGCGCAGTGATTCATATATGAATCATATCAAATTTGGTCTCTAATATCAGTATGTGAGCAAATATCCTTAATTTTACATCATTATTCGTATAAAATACATTCAAAGGTATACTTAAAAAATAATCACCTTACCTTGGTTGAAAATAAAAAAGTTATTTGAATACAAAACAGAAGAAAAAATTTCACGACTCGTTCACCCGCCTGTTGCACATAAACTGTCAATTTCGTCGGTAAAACAGTTTGCAACTATGCAATCATGATTTTCTTACTCATTCTGTTATTCACAGAGCGCTAGTGTACAATGGATCTAACTCGGTATCAACATATTGAATAAAAAACAAATATAAAAGTGGTTGATTCATATATGAATCACGGCGCATTGTAGGGTTAACTGGTAAGTACCTACTGTTTTAATTGTATTTTATACTGGTATTTTCATGATTAATTTAACCATATTTATGTTCATTAGACTAGATTTGAGTACATTTAATTTGTTTTTTATGTTTGACGACACCAAATTGTATTTCCATTATAAGATAACTATTCAATTCTGTGCCTTCTTAAAACATATTTAATGTACTGAATTTACTTAAAGTGGCAAATTATTTCACTGAATACTAGAATTAGCTAAATAAAAAGCTCAAGTGAATGTCTCAGATGCTTAATAATAATGAATTATTAAATGATTGTGTATAGAATGTCTAGATGACTCACTTATACGAGGATCCTGTGTATCTAGGAAGTTAAATGACTATTGCTGATGAATTTCAATGTTTTTTTTTCAGGATTATCTGTGAGTTCTATAAGAAGAGTTGTAAAAGAAAGAAATACAAACGGAAGCAAATTTACAACGCTGGATAAACACAGGAAAGGCCGTTTGAAAAGAATTGGATGATTTCAGAATCTGCTCCATTCGCCAAAAATACATATTTCTTATATTTATTTTACTGTTTTTATTAAATAGTTTTATATTATAATTCCGAATCTGTTTTATTTTCCCTTTAATGTAAAATATTACAGTAAACAACATATTTTCGATCTAGATATGGTTCTTTTTAAAATAGTTAAACTTTTTTTTTTTTTTTTTATTTATTTATTTAAAAAAAAACTTAACAAAACAAAGCATTATAATTTATACACATGCTTAAGAAACACATTTCTTCGTGCCACATGTTTTATGCATCCACTCTATATAATATATTATATATTCAAATCTCAATCACATACATATAAATTATTTCGGTAAACTGTAAATAAATTACTGTTCTCCCGTTTTTTTCAGTTTACCTTTAAAAGTTTTATAGCTTTTTATCATATTTATATTTTTTGGAAGTCCATTGAAGTACTTTGTGCCAAGATATGTATAATTGTGCTGTGTCACTGTCTTTTTACATCTAGGTATAATTATATTGCCAATAATTTGAGACCTCTGGCTACGAAAGACACTGAGTGTCTCTTCGCCAAATATCTTTTTGTGGACCTGTAGTATTGCAATATTCCTGTATATATCATTTATTGTTGGGACCTCGAAAATTTTAAAAAGCTCTTCTGTGGGGAATGTCCTTTTTTTCTCAAAATAATTTTAATAATTTATTTCTGTGCCACATTCAACGATCTCAAATTAGTTGCATAAGTACCACCCCAAGCGATGATTCCGTACAATAAAATTGACTGTATAAAAGTATAGTATATCACCTTCAGAGAATTTGATGTTTTAAACCAAGGGTGGACCACATGCGGCCCGTTTGGTGTCTACATGCGGTACGCGAAGCATGTGATTTTTTTTTATAAAAGTCGGTACAAGTACCCGTTACATTTTTAGAAAGAAGTTTTTTGAAAAAAATATTCTTAAAGAAAACCTAGGAGTTTTGAAACGTATCAAATTTCTGTACCATTTTGGAAATTTGGCGACGGGGGGGGTAGAAATTTTAAGGTGTAGCAAAATTTCAAATGTTCCGTATATGGAGTATATTGTAGTGCGGCCCGGTAGAAAATCTCATTCTGAAATTTGGCCCGCCTTCTGAAAAGGTTAGCCACCTATGTTTTAAAAATTGTGTTTTAATATTGGGAAGAGGATTAAGTACTTTTTTTCATGCAGGTACCTACCTATTTTTTTTACTTAAGCGTGGGCATGTTGGGTATCAAACTTTTTTTTATTATTATTTTAATTTTTTTACTTAAATATGGGCATGTGGGTTTTAAACATTGAGTTTTTAAATTGGAAAGATATTTTTAGTATTTTTTTACGTAGGTTTTGCAAGCATTTTTTACTTAATCACTTTTGAAAACAGTTTTAACAGAACAGTATAAAATCATGAATCTTAAAACAATCTAGGGTTTTCGTCGGGAAGAGGTTTTCGATACTTTTTATCCTTAGTGCTAACTTCATTTTTTCAATAAGATTGTTGTTTTAACTCACGTATTTGGATGAATATCTGTTTTTAAACCCGAGCGATGCCGGGTTATAAAAGCTAGTTCACAATAAAAGTACAGTAATTACTAATAATAATAATTGATTGAACAACATAACAATTTAATACAGATACAACAATATATAGGTACAGACTACTTAATTAAAACTATTGACGAAACATATCCCACGTACAGAGACAAGTGTCGTGTAAAGCAGGGTTCTATTATAATAAATAGGTATCTTCATGACACATCCCACAAGTGGGGTAGCCAAGACACTCGCCGCATATAATAAACATGCAGATTATTATCTCCGTACTTATAAAAAAATAAGCCGTTCAGGATGGGTGACAAACTTCATCGCTGAATGTTGATTATCTTAGAATGTAATCATCTTATCAGTAATGCTTTACGAACACCTTCAATTTACAGAATGCTCAAAAATTTACAGAAAAAAGTGGAAGGCCTATTCTTGACAAGGGATTAAAGGGCGGCATGATAATATTCTCCTCTCCCGACATTGATGATCACTTGGGAGAAACTTTCTCTGTACTGGGATTCAATAAAAATAATGTAGTTAGTCTACTGCCCACCGAACTTGTAGGTACGTAGGTAATGCGTTATTGTAAAGATATGCAGTGACAGGACAAATCGATATCACAAGAATATATTTATTATTGAAATTCATTTCAGTTCACCTAATAGTCGCTACTATTAACAGGCTATGTACATAAGTCTATGTACCTACATGTTAATAGTTAAATTTGAATATACCTATCATATTTTCATCCTGGAAACACATTGAATCTGCGTAATAAATTGTGATCAAGGTAATAAAGGTATCATTAAACTCTTGATGAGTCATGCTTTATGTCTACAAATCCTTTTCCTGCGCTTTGGTAATAGGAATGTGTAATTTAGTGGTTGTATGAGATTTATCGAAATCATACATGTTATGTAGGTAAATTCACATATAAAACAATTATTTCCGAATACTGGTGACGATAGGAATCCCTTTCTAACACCCTCAAAACCACAAGATCCACTCAGACGGCAGATGCAAGCAAATTATATTTCCACTACACTACTGAATATAGGTATTGGAACAATCATTCATTTTATACATCGCATTGTATTCTAGAGAAAATAATTAAAAAAGCGTACATTAATTTTATATGCTATTTTTAGTATACATATAATAAGTACCTACTCGTATATTCTCAAATCTTTCATTATAGTAAACAGTGTGCTAATGTTGCAAAGGTGTAGAATATCTGCAAAGGAAGGATTTGAACCTCTAATATCTTTCTCATATTATGCAGTATTGAACTTTCAGCCGAAATTATGTTACGTTATCGAACCATTTTGCATGGGACTTACTCCCACTTCTATAGTAAGGAACATATTTTATTTATTTATTTATTTTATTCTTCTTGCACATCATCATTAATATAACAAAATCAACAGAGCAGTTTACATAAAAAAATGTGATGATGTGCAGTGGCAAGATTATCACTATGTAGTGATTTCTTCCATCTAACCATGTCACACTAACACTAAACAGAAATAAAAGTAATAATAACAAAAACACAAAGAATAAGAAAAATAGCTACATAAATTACAGAGAAAAAAAAAACTACAATCCACACACCTAACACTCCAAAGGGACCGGGAACTATAGGAAGGGGTTAGGGGACGGATGCTGAGTTAGAAAACAATAAATACTTCTTGACGGCGTATTTAAATCTATTAAAAAATTAAGATATTCTATGAGAAGAAGGGAGATTATTATTATTTTAGTAATTTATTCTGGATTTTTTATGTCCAATTATCATTTGAGAGACGAACCCTGTTCAATTTATACTTACTTCAGTTTTGAAAATATAAAAAAATCCGTTATCAAGATATTTTAAGTACCTATTTCACTGATTTATTGTGTGGTGTGAACGCACATTATTCGATTTTATTTCAATATAAGTGTTGCAGTATGGCTATGTCCAGTATTGTATCATTTCTATCAAACTAGACACGTGACATTGTGTTGGCTGCAACATGCATGGATATGATAGTTGCTGACTTTGTAGAAATAACACAGATACATCTAATGCATAGTCATGAAAAACAAGAGGACATGAAATAATAGACACATACCTACCAACATATTATATCAAATTGTGAGGATGCTATATAACTAGATATAGTTACTTGCACTTTACAATATCTTATTCTAACCCACATATAAGATTTGATGAATATTATAAACACACATTTCTCGAAATTTTACTGGAAGAATACTCTTTTAATTTAATTGTTGTATGACCTATAGAAATACAAATTTGATGCTTCATCTATTGCTATTTAATGGGTTCAATATTGTTAAGAACATAAGTGTGTAATAGTGGGAATTGGGTTAATATTAATAATGAAAAATATCCTCTACGTGTTATTTTTGATTCCTAATATGACTCCTATTACCTTTTCAAAAATCTATGAATTCTCAATATAATCATGTAGGTAATATATTTTTTTTTATGTTATGGTTGTGCATAGGTATAATAAAAATATATTATTGATGTCAATACAAATGAAATTAAAAATAACTTTCCTTAAGAAAAAATATAATCGGATTCATAATCTCATCACGGTATCTACGTCGACGTGTGGGCTAGCCAGTGGACCAACTGATTGTAATAAAAATACAATTCGTCTTCTCCGCGCCAGTTAAACTTAAGACATTTTTTTTTTTATTTTATTCTTCTTGCACATCATCATTCACTCTGGATGAATGACTTTTTTTGATTCATTCATAAGGTTTTTATTTATGATAATATTTCTATATCTAATTTCTGTTCAAAATTCTTTCACACATCATCGTAAAATTACCCGATTTCTTAACAAAAAAAAACAAGTTTTTTTTTTTAATAATTTAGCATAACCTCTAAAAGTATATTGTTTCAAATTTTACTTTCTTTTGTTTTGAAAAACGTTTAGTTGTTACATCTAGTAATGAGAAAAACCATCCATCATCCATGGCATGCCCGCACGGCATGGCATAGACAAAAAAATGTAAGTAGGTAGGTACTTATTTTTACAATGCTAATTCATTTTATTTCTATATTCATTTTATCATTTTTACTAACCGTACTACCAGCATAGAGAAGAAGTGCAATTAATCAACCCGTATTTTTACTCTTTACGTTCTAATTAGTGGAGCCAGTTAACCCTTAATATTTTATGTTCCATGCAGAATATACGATTGTCCGGTATAAAAACGTACATAATACCCTGATGTCTGTCAAAGTACATAAAGTACACATTGTTAGTACTTGGTGCTAATTATATTATATTATATACCTTTCTTTCTTTCTCTAGTTCTTTTCGACATTTGTGAGGACGTTGTAGCAGTCACCCCTCTTAGCAACCTATCTCCACTTGTTGTGTCTATCTAGGGTCATACAAAGAACGTATCATTCGAACTGTATTAGTATGTTCTATGTACTTATTTGAAGAAATAAATAAATGAATCAATAAAATTAAATAATACACAATAGAATATCAAAATTTTCAATACTTATTTCCAAGTAAAAAAAGTGCCCCAAAAATTTTGAAGGTATTTTTATTTATCGGTGTTACCGACTACGATAATTAATAAAACATCAACATTTTCGTGTTTTCACAAATGCATCCTTTACATTAAACGAGAATGCATCACGATGAGTAATCCTATACGGATAACAATGAATTCTATAGCGATCTATATTATACTTATTTGCATGTTCAGCGTAATGTGTGAATGATGGTAGCATCACCCTGTGGTCAGTTTACCCCATACCATTCTAGTTCTCTTCCACTCACCCATTTGCACTATACATTAACTACCCAACTATTCCCGTCAAATATCTATGTAGCACCGTTCGATATAGTAATGCTACACTAATACCGTTTGAATTTACTCCCATCTTAACCACTTGCATACTGCAATCAGTTGTGAAGGGATGCTCTAGAAAGGAGAAGTTTTAGACACTTTGCAACATGTGACCTAAAGAACAGCAATAAAATCAAAATGTTACATTTAAATGTGAAGGGGTATTATTTAATAAAGTTGATATTTTCAACCGACAGTACTTGGTGGAAATTCATGTTATTTTTGGTCATCAATTAAAGTTTGAATTATATTAGTACTAACATACAAAACATTGTGGTGACACATTCAAGTATATAAATATGTACTTAAAATTTCTGAATAAATTTTATCTATCGTTTTTTCGTGAAATTTTCATATTTCAAAACTCAAATTTACATATATTTTTCACTCAAAACAAAATTGCACTAGTCTTTGAATTATTGTTTCAATACATGGAACATTACACTGTACATCGTTCGTATTATCTACCTATATATAAATCACGTCGTCCAACACAAGTTGGATGGCCAGCGGACTAACTGACTGCATACCTATAATGAATATACTTAAACGACATCCTAATTGTGCCATAAAAATAAGACTGATCATGTCAACGTCTTGTGAGTTAGATATGTTTGTTGACACTCGTAAACTTGGAAAAAAAGTTTAAGACATATTCTTTTTCCGGTACTGCACGATTGGTTATTATGTATTTTTAGTCGTTTATGACTTTGATGTCTGAACTGTGATTGCTATAGCAAGCCTCTACTGTAATGTTCCTACTAGTATTCACTATACCTAATAGGATTCTACATTTTGGTTTAAAGCTCATCCTTTTGAATCCGCTTTGAGATTGTCCGTACCAATGGATGCAGGATATTGTAAACAATTTAGTCTTTCGATTCCCAATATAAGCCATTGATCAGAGTCTAAGGACAAGACATCGCCACCATTCATAAATTTGTTTTTCATCATACCTGTTTCGCATAAAATATATCATAAAAGTTAAATGAAAATGTAAACATAACTTTGTAATATACAAAAATAAATTTAAATATTCCGATTAATGTAGATACTTATATTTAATTAAATTTAAATCCAATAATTTGGTATCAACATCATACGTGAAAAGATACAAAAATGGTTCTTTTTGAATAAGGGTTGAGAGATATCAAAATCTGTTTTTAAGAAAAACACTTTTTTGATACATAATAACCTGTCTTTCATTGTTCGTGGTAGATAGCTTTTAGAGGTAGAATACATAAATACTAGCAAAATAAAATAAAACGTTGGAAAATGCTACAATCTCATCTAAAGCTCGTAAATAAAGCAAAACAGATACATGAAGTGTTATTACCTTCACAATACTCTTTGAAGAGAAAATAGATTAAGAAATATTTTAACTGAAAAATTCAAAACATAGTAAAAGTACAGTGTATTACAAGACTTATTGAATATAACCTATTGAATATTTCCACATGGTTTACTGAGCAATTTTACACGTCTGCACTAAACAAAGGGAATGGAGGAAGGCTTTATTATGGTACCTCTCCTGTAAATTCTGCTCTCCAAAGCTTCAGTATTGTATTTGTCTATATCAGTTGCTCCCAAATAATATCTAATGATGCAATATTTTTTCAAATATTTCTGAACTTCAAATAAGTACCTACTTGTCTAACCATTACATCATAGAATCTTCAAAAAATGAGAAAATCAGGGATTATTATTAAAAGATTAAAATAAATAATTGAGTGTATTTAAATGAGAGAATGAAAGTAAACAAAGACATACACGTAATATGAAAGCCGATCAATTTACATGAATTGCAAAGAGCTTACATGTCATTGCATTTTTCGCACAACCAAACTCACCGTATGTAGTGAAAATACATGTCGTCTTTTCCATACCAACTGTCTGGATTTAATCTAAGAATAACAATCATGAGATTCAATTGGTTGACCTAACAGTGTGAAATGTTCTTTATATATCTTGAAAGCTAAAATATGTGATCGTATCAAATTGACATCTAAATTAAATGTAATATTAAGTACTAAGTGCTATACCCGTATTTCTAATAAATCAACCACAATATTTGATGAGGCCTTCAGAAACCACTGGTTTAAATACTTTAAAACAGAAAGGATATATCGGAAGAAGAGTTTGACAAACAGATTTCCTCTGGTTGCGTGGATCAAAGTAACCTACTAACAACGGAAATTGGAAGTAAACGAAATCTGCTGGTGTGGATGATTACTAATGTGGGCGCGCGTAGAAATAAGGAAACTTATCCATTTATTGTTCAAAATGGGAGTATCTTTGAATTTGTTTTGGAAGGACTATGGATAGAGTAATTTCAATAGTTAATATAAGTGTACTTTATCTATATAATTTATAAATTAACCGTTGTATGAGGTCTCATATGTAAATTTTACCCATGAAATTACCATTGAAGACTTAGATAAGACAACTTCGACTTATTTTGTAGTGCTTTGCACCGGTTCAAGTCCCATCTACGGCATAACTAAATAAAGTGAAATATTCTCTTTATTAAGCTCTAGGTAGGTATATGATAGTTGCGTGTGTTAAATTTTCATTACTGTAGGTTGTCTGAATTATACTTCTTTATAATAAATATTTATCTACATGATAAAATAAATTGTTGGATTTAATTAGCATTTTGAATTTATAAAGTATGTTATGAATTATTTGACACCGAATATTAGTCACTCATTTAGTTTTTTTGTCTCAAAAAACATTGAGCTGGATCATCGTTAGTTGACCTTTTAGTTTTTCGGTCGCTCGTCGAATTATTTCACAAAATAAAAACTAATGATTGACTAATATTTTTATGATAATGATATTATATTACTTTAACTTTCGCTGTCCTGTGATGTACACTACGTTGACATTGCCCCTTATTGTGTGAATATCTTCGTAAATACGCTAATCCCATTTATGATATTTTAGCTAATCCTCCGTCATATATTTGTTAATTGAATAAAAGAATCGCGAAATAAAAATATTTATTGGTTGCGACACAATAAAATATTTTGTAGTTGAATCCGGCGAAAATTTGTCGTATGCATATTTGTATTTATGGCGCGAAAATGTGTATAACATACTTTAATGAACATGATGAATAATCCTGGCGCTATGATCGACTCAAACTGTATTTTAGGTATGTAATTTTTAGTACAACATTTTGACACCGCGGCTCATCTTCGTTGTACTCCTGGCGACACATTAGCTGTGTGCGTGAGTCATTTCGTATCCTTGGTATGTTAGTGTTGTCTACAGAGTGATAATAAAGTATTTGTGATCCCTAATTCCGATAAATATTTATTTACTTTTAATGTTATTTAAATTTTAAACATGTAATCATAAATCAACATTTCACATATAAACACATTTTAGACAATATACTCCACTCCTTTTAAGCATCCTAATGCTTGTGTAAGGAATATTTTTTTATTTATTTATTTGTTATTTTATCAAAAATATTTCCATTATTATTTTATTTTATTTTTTTGCTACATTGCGCTCATTGATAATATATTTTATGTTATTTTAAATTAAAATATTTTATTTCCATTTAGGTAGGCACTTACACAATAATTTTGATATGCGAAACTTATGAATTATTTATGTACTTACTTGTTTATAATTTTGTTTTCTTACTTGTGTATGATAATGTTTAGTTAGGTACATCCATATTATTCTGTTGACTTTTAGAGATTGACATATTTATCATTAAGTGTAGGTATGCATAAGATCAATAATATTTATTAGGTTTTATTTACCTCTTGATTAATAACTTCGTATCTAAGCATTATGTATGTTCAAAAATGTTCACGGTTATATCGTATTATGTTTATTTTTAATTCTGTTATAAAAAATAATAATTTTAAGTACATGTACATTAAATACCGTATTTATTACATGTGATCATATTTCTGATTGTGTAATTTAATAATAAATTTAATATTAATTTCATGTCGTATATATAAAATATTATATTTTATTTGAAACACCTTGTCGTTGTCGCAAATATTATCCGTTGAAGAACGCTGCGCAGTAGATCATTACGCACTGCACTCATGTCGTCTCATTCTTTCATTAGTTTGCTGCTGTTCTAGACGCCGGATGGACGTGTGGATTGTTACTCAAATTTATGACGATCATTATTTTGCATGTTCCGATGTTTTTTTCCATTTTTCAGTCCTTATAATATAATATTTGATAC
Organism: Athripsodes cinereus; assembly: GCA_947579605.1. NCBI lineage: Eukaryota > Metazoa > Arthropoda > Insecta > Trichoptera > Leptoceridae > Athripsodes > Athripsodes cinereus. The sequence continues at coordinate 17,171,227 of OX388315.1, forward strand.
ATATATTCACATTTATATGTAGATACAATCTTTATAATTGCTGGTAAAAGCAAAAAAATGTAAAATATTCCATTTTTATGACTAAAAACACAAGTAATTCAATAATGTACACTGAGTGTACATCACCGGAGCGCGTGGATTTTTTTGCGGCCGTAAGGGAAAGGTTAAAAATGAACAATTTGTCAATTTTTTTTTTTTTTTTTTTAAAAAGATATATCTGGGTTTTTGTTATAAACCCAAATACAACCTCATACACCTTTCACAGTAAGCTACTAAAAGCTTGTGTCGTGAAAGGGGAGTTTGCCGGCACCTGGTATCGAACCACGGACCCCTTGGAAGTTTAATTGGAAAATAAAAATTAAATAAGATACCTATATTTATTCCATTATCAATGGCCGAAGCTTTTAACATTACAATATAAATTCACAGTTCTTTGCTCGACATATTAAAACAATGAGAAATGTATTTGTACATTGAAAAATTATTAGGCATATTTTGTAGGTTTTATTTAATAAAACACTTACGTATATAGATCAGCCACATAAAACAACTTGGTAGGTGAGTGCATATAGATTTTTATCGTCATATTCATCCCTGGTATAAAATGAGGCATGTAATTATCGTGACTAAAGTATTCTGTTTTTAATATTAAATACCATGATCTTTTATGAAAGCCTTGTGTAAAATTTAATCAAGCTATTAATCAAGGTTTTGTTAAATTACCTGTCAATATTTTTTGATTAAAATAATATATTCCATAATAATTAACGATCACAATATGAAGTGTGTTTTAATGAAAATAAATTTTATATCTGAAGATTTTTCTTAAAACTATTTTAATTATTATGTTGTGACTTCCCTACGTAAAATAATCTTATAGCTATGAACTTTCTACATTCAAGATTTTTTAATAGGTATAATAGAGTATTTTTTATTGAATTTCTTAATTTCATGGATCTAGTATTGAAATCATTGTACACAAAACTGCCAGAGAGATACAATTCTTTTTGTTTATATTATGTGAATTTTTTATATACTTTACGAGATATAATATACAATGGTTTTTATAATAGATACCTACAGGTAAGTATTTATTTTTTGGAATCACATAAGCCAAACACTGTTATGGTCCTCGCAGAATTTGAAGACTTTTTAATAATTAAAATTAATCGAAATCTATCTGTGTATACCATCACGAAATGTCCGAACTTACGTTTTCACGTTGTATTTAAACAGTCATCGAATATTTAGTGCAAAAGTTTTAATTATAACTCACATATTCAATATTTAATAACAAACTTTACAATCCATAGTTTTCATACAGAAATAGTGTCAACAATTTAGCATACTATGTATAACCCAAGAGAGATGGGCACAAACGCTGACCTAAGCTTAAGTACCTACCAATCTCAGAAGAGGGTCAAACCTCTATATCAACGCAATAATAATAATAATATGGCTATTACATTAGTTAAATACCTATACACATATCTACATATTATATTCATACTTAAGTCCATTTTCCTACTAAGGTACAAATAGTAGGTTAGTATTTATAGTGGGTACCTATTAAATTTGCCTCTCTAAGGGAACAGCACCGAGCATATTTGATGATCCACTACATAGAATAGAGCCTATTATTGAACAATAATTTACTCCTACTATATAAAATTATGTATTCTGTGCCTAAAGCCTATTGCACAGGAAGCAGAGCCGGTTTTTAAGCCTATTAAGAATATTGCTGATATATTCTCATAGTGTGATTGATTGCAATATATCAAAGCGAAATGTTTTGTGGGTTTTAACAATATTCTTGAAAACAAAATTAGCATTGATTATTTATTTATTTTTATTTATTTATTTATTTCAATATACGGCGTTAGCCTTTAACATGTGTAAAATGTAAAACAGACATAAAAAGTACATAAAAGTAAGCTCAAACAAGACAGAAGTAACTAAGACAAAAAATAATAATAGATAATTCAAAACAATATAAACAAATTTATTCTTACGTTCTCTGCCAACATACCTACAGACTTTTTTTTATTATAGGAGTACCTTTATAGATATGGTATCATCACTTTTGTGGAATATTTTTAAAAACCATGTGATTGTAACAACAGTAAGGTAATTTAATATATTTTGTCAAAGGATCACCGCAGATGGTCATGCGTTATTCAAACAAAACTTTTTTCCTTAGAATATTAGGATATGAATTTAAAAATGTATGCAAATTCCAATAAGTAAAAATGTAAACAATATTGAAGAGAAAAGTTAAAATAATACGTAAGATGAAATTCATATATGTACCTGTACCTACTTTCTTTGCTGCATAAAGATTTAGACACTCTATTCATAAAAAAATAACACATTTTATTTTGTTACTAATTATGCTAGAAGAAATTATGAAAAACGTTATTTAAGAACCTAAAAATAAACCTTTATATAAAAGATTAAAAAAAAGTATGAGCCAATTTATAAGTTTTAAAATCTTATATTTCGAATCGATTCAAATGTCTTCATTGTTTTTCCAAATTTTCTACCATTTTCAAAACTTTAGTGTCCAAATGGTTTCTTAAAAAAACTAAACGATTTATTAATCATTTTTAATGAATGGAGTATCTTAATTTTTGATCAGCAAAGAAATTCTGTGAATTAAAAATGTGATTTACATAAATGGCTTTTGATACACATTTTCAAGGAATGCGTTTTTTATTATTGATAGGTACCTTTGTGTGGGTTTAAGTTCAGAATCTAATAAAATCATACCATTGAACACTCAATTTATACCAATAACTATACAGTATATATAGATAAGTAAATCCATCATTAAATAATCAAGACTCAGTACTGTTCATTGCATCCGATATTTGCTCATTTAAACCATTCGACATTGCTTAATATTGATAGGCTTTTGGGAAATAATAACATAAAATTGAATTCAAGCCGCCAGTATCCCTAGACATAGGAGTGTACACAAAATTAAGCTAACATTATATTGGTTATTATTAAGTGAAATGTTAGTTATTTTGATATAAGTGAACACGTCAAAATATATCTTGAACCTGTGTTAGTACACTGGAAACATAAAAATCCAAATTTTATTTATGTTTTCTGCTTATTTCTATACTTGTGAATTAGACGAACTTAGTTGAACCAAATATTAGCCAACAAAATTATGAATGATCATAATATTATGATGATTAAGTTATTTCATGCAAATTTCGCTGAAATGCTCGTACTCTATGTCGCTTGTTCAACTGTAAATTATGTAGATTGTATGTATTGTAAGTATAGTGAATTATGCTTAGCCAAGCGAAATCTTTGTCTAGTATTGGTTCTATCATTTTCAAGCTGTTTCCAGCAATATAATGGCAGTATCATTTTAAATATACGAGTGTATATTGCAGACATGAGTGATGGTTATTTACAATTTTAAAGACAGTCAATAAAAAAATAAGTATATTACAATTTGCTTCTGTGTGGATCACATATTCAACAATAATCATGAATTTTATCACACTGTTATACAACTTACAATTTCTCGTTCATTAAAAAAAATATAAATATCTTAAAAATAAATAAAAACATCCAATTTCCTGTTATATGAAATTATATAATAACACTTTATTTTAGTCTATAAAATTATACTTTTTCATAAAAGGTTTTGTTAACCATAAAATTTTACATAATTTAATTAAATTGTAACAGTAAAATGTAAATATTTTACAGTTTTATAATTATATGAGTTATATATAAATAAACCATCTATAATTTATTATTTGTCCATATTTTAATCTTTGTTAATTTCAAACGAGTTTAGAGAATGACATTTCATTATATCTTCATAATTCATTATGAAAAGTAGTCTACGAATAATTGTGTATATAAGATTAATCTTATTTAATTCGCGTCGCTTTGTCCTTTTCTAGGTGTATTGTTGTTATTATTATATTATAATGAATTTATAAGCAGGTTTCTGTTTTTCAGGCATCGAGACGCGACGTGGTGTCGCGTCGTGGACACCGGGCGATGCTTTGTATCTGCCATTATGAAAAGGGTCTGTGTTATTTTCTTATTACTTTACTTATCATTTATACATATTGTTTTCATTTTTTAATTTAGTACAGACATAATTTAATAATACTTTACATTCAGATATTGTTTATTAACATAGCGAGATAAAACATGTTTCTTTTTATTTAGATTTTGAAATTAAAAAGTGATAGTTAATCTTAAATTATACGCATTTCAATAAAATAATGACATTTTCGAGATTAAATTGATTGATTAATTTCACAACATATTTTTGTATCGTTTTCGGGCAGGTAAATAATTTATTTTCTTTTTTAAATAGGTTGAATGTGCGATTTCGTATCAAATGGTTTATCAAGCTATTTTTAGTAACTGCAAAACGAATTCCACAACTTGTTATTTTTATTGACACGCTTATTAACCATTCAGTAAGACAGATAAATACGAATCGCTTGATAATTAAAACTTTAGATTAAACTAAAATATCACTATTTAGTTAAATTTAATTTTTTCCAAATTATAAATATTAGAAATGAATGACTCAAAAATTAGTTAAATTAAAAACAAAATTCTTCAATATAATATTAAAAACTATATTAACTACTCGCACAACTAATACGTTCGGTAGTGGTTTTAAAATAATTACATTTAAATTTGAAAACAGCATTTGATGCTTAAGAATATAAACTCGTTGTGAAACTTCTGTATAAGAATACATTTGACACCTTGTTGAAAATTAATTTAATTTGCAAAAGATGTTCGCAGACAAAACACAAACTGTAAAAGAAGTACGTTGATGGAAGATGGGGGGATGAGAGTAAGAAGGTTTCTAAAATTACTTGTGCAGCTATTTATTATCCCACCCTCAAACAAAATTATGCGTAAATGGCTATTATGATATTATACCATACCATCTGGTGTTCGTTGACTGCTCCAAATTCTAGTAATATTTTAGGTGTTTTCACTTTAAAAACTCTATGTGAAAGTTCCTTAATTTGATACATGTAGTTTTAGTCTTAAAGCAATCTTGCATGTAGAATTTTTACTTCTTTTCACAATAATTCCATTGCTCTAATATCGATAACGTGCGTATCGTGTACTGTGAAAGAATCGGTGAGGTAAGAAGATCTGCGCTGTTTTTAATCAACAGCAGCTGTCAATAGACATTCTCATAACATTACCGGCGTAACTCTGTCAGAGCGAACTTCTTCTTCTTCACCCTCGCCTTTATCCCATTTACTTGGGATCGGCTCTCATTGTCCGCATCTTCTAAGATCCATCTACCATCTTCCAAGATCCATATTCCATCTTTCCCTGTCAGAACGAACATTATCAAAAATATGACGCTTTTATTAATCATTGCATTTGTTCTAAGAATTTTTAATCGAACAAGTTGAATCTTTGTAATTTTAAAATTTCAAATTTGAATAAAAAGGCTTCCAAACTCTTACTAACAGCTATGCAGGTGCGGAAGTCTCTTTTTACGATAGTTTACGATGTAGGTATATATTTTTTAATTTGTTGTTGTCAAAATTTTTCCATGGTTCATCCCCAATTATAATATAAGCAGTAAGAGAGTGTAATTATTATTATTATTTTTATTATTATTACGTTATAATGGATAACGACCACTTTCTACGGTCGCGATGGATACTCTTCTAATTACGGATTAGCAGACGAAACTCTCAGACCCTTCCTGTATTATTATAACGCAATACAATATAATGAAAGCAAATCCAATGAATAACTTCCATTACTTACCCCTCATCTATGTAGGTATATTAGCCACCTACATCCTCTTAAAATAACATCCTAAATGCTTTTTTGGTATCAGGTTTTATGCAAATAATGCTTGCATTTCTAAAACTGACATAAAATTAAAGGCATATTACTTTTGTAGCTTTCTTAAAATACGTATTTTTCATCTTACACGCATTTTCTCATTTTCCGTTTTATTTTATGTATTTTTTAATACACAAATTTAACAAACCTAAAATATGAAAGTAGTTCTGAAGAAAAAAGAAAGAATAGAAGAAAAATATACGCTCGTAATATTTTCATATATTTTACAAAAATAACTGATAAGTACTCTAGTATAACGATGTACTTTTTTATGTCTGTCATGTAGGTATTTCTTATATATTCTCTACATGTTAAAGGCTCACGGCGTATGTTATGATAAAATAAAATAAAATAAAAATATTTAAAGTGGCAATCAAATGACTAACTTGATACATAGTTATGTTAGAATTAAATAAATACATCCTGCAATTATTGTATACTACAAAACGCCCACATTCATTTAATTGGAATGGATTGCAGCAGTATAGGTATAATATGTAACGGTAGGTAGGTCACCCATCATCAATAGAGCAAACAATCAAGACCCATATAAAATTCCTACCTGCAAAATAATTCATTAACAATAATCGCACGTTCAATCACGTTTTACAGAACCTATTAATAAGTTTCATTGTGTATGTTTGTTGTTTAATTGAATTTTTGTTTTCAAACAAATTCCTTTGGGTATAAAACAGATGAAGCGAGAAATGCAATTCATTTTGTTTTACAAAATAATTCAGTGTATCGAAAATACCCTGCATTGTCGAGATCGTGAACGTGTAAAAACGAAACTTTGATACACAAAAAAATATTAATTTATAATTATTCTAAGCTTCAAAGTTGTAGTTGGTGACATCAGGTATATTATTGGATAAATACGTAATTTTTGTACGAAATTGTAAAAAGACGTTAATTATTTTATCTATTCGAAGTACAATATACTCTCGTGATTATCTATTTTTTTATGAATAATTTTAGGTTAAAAATATTTTTTTTATATTATATTCTTTATTTTCTAGTGTAACTTTGTGGAAATGCATTATAAAATATTAAATTTAAAATTAAATTAAAAACATGCTGTTTCATTCCACTATGAAAAAAGTTTTTTTTTTCTTGTCAAAGTTCTTCTCTGATGGAATTACGACCATTTAAATGAACATTTAATTTGCTTGCAAATTCTCATTCAGTTCACTAAAAAGAAAACAAATTTTAAAGCAGTTGTCAAAAAATACTGTGTCTTGCTCATTGAAAAACATATAAGTATTATATAGCAAATAGCTTTTTATAAAGCATGTATTTATATAGAAACAATAACTACGTAGGTATATTACTGCAGGTTCTTATGTTCAAATGGTCGATGTTTTCAGAATTTTTAGCAACTTCAATCCCAGTTCTATTTTTTTTTATATTCAACGTGCCAATTAAACTTTTCACACAATGTACATGGTGTTATGTTTGTACATAATAATATAAATGCGTTGTTATTTGCACTTTTCATGGCATGCAGGTAGGTCCTATTCAATACCCGTGTATAGAGGACGAACATTAAATTTTAATACAAATATGTAGTGAAGTGGGTACTTGTTTTTGATCGAATTTTTACTATACAATTAGAATGAATAGTAAACGAATTCCGGTAAATTTCATAAATTAATTATTTATTTCTAATTAATTATTAATTTCGTCATGAAGGGGAAGATCGAGGGCCGCAATGGGGTTGGCAGAAGACAGCTCTCAAGGCTACGAAACATTCGACAGTGGACCAGTATCAGAACCGTGGAGGAGCTATTTCGCGCCGCCCAGGACAGGGAAGCTTTCTCTCAAATGGGCGTCAACGTCGGGGGGACTCAGCAAGACACGTGAAGAACAAGAAGAATTATTTATCTCACTAGACTAGAATATTTATATTTACATCTCACAAGTGGGGTAGCCTGCAGACTAACTACACAAAATAAACAGGCAAATAATCTTATTTATTATATTTACACTTATTTAGTTCTTCCACTGTGACTTGTGGAAGTAAATGTGAAAATAAATTAACATGAACCTTCACCAAGAAACGTCGGTCGCTTTTATCGACTTAAGGCAAATAATCCTTTAAAAATCTGGATGGGTGACATGCTGCATCGCTGACTTGTAGATTTTAATTTATTGTCTTATACGTAAGATTGCTCTAACACCTGCTTTTTATATCTGAACATATTTTTGAAAACTCAGAGTAAAGAGTAAGAAACATTATTCCTAAAACTTATTTGAGCGTAGCTCAACTCAACTTGAACTCGAAAAACATAAAAAATTAAACCCATCAATCTATATCAAGCTGTTTTTTTATTTATTTAAAAAAATGTAATAAACATACGATTTATTTGCGGGGTTTTAAAAATGTTGTTACTCATTATAACCATAATATCGTAAGTGATACTTGAAAGTTTTTTAGAGATGCAAACGACTCTACTTTAATGTAAGTGCCAGGTACTTACTACAACATGCTTCGGCATATTTTATAAAATATTGAAAATAGCGTAAATATAAAATAATATAACCTACACACCTTCCCTATACTATATCTATGTAAGAAGTATATCAAAATTAAATCTTCATACTTAGGATAAATTACGTGAACTTCAAATATTCATAAAATAGTCAAAATAATATGTTTTAACGAAATAAATAAAACAAGCGTTTTATTCTACTACATATTGATTGACAATGTCCTAATAAGACGTCTCTCTCGTCGAATAAATCAATAGTAGAATAAAACGCTTGTTTTATTTATTTCGATATGGAATTCTACTACCTAAACACCGACACAGTGAATAATATGTTTTAATGAATACACACAACTTGTTATAAAGGAGGGTTTATCAATGTTTGCTGATGGGTACTGTGTGTACTGCTCATACTGATTGATAACGTTATTATTGTTGCATATTCTGTGCTGGGCTAGGTCGTCTATGTGCACCTACCTATGCTTAGCTGATTATTGTGTAATCTAGATTTGCAATATTAATCTCAAACATGTATCATCAATAAAATCTCTTTGCGGTCCTTGGTGCCGCAATTTTTAGTTTGAAAAAAAGCGACACACATATAAATTGTTTGTAGATAACAAGAGATAGACAATATGAGAATGGGGATTATTACAGACGACAAAGGCCGGTAGATAGAGATGAATATATACATAAGAAAAGAGATGAATATATATTACTCAGGTATTGTACCTCGACGGGTGGGTACACATTTTTAGAGAATATTTGTATGACATTGCGAATCTAGTTGTAACATATCACTGACCTAGTGAAGTTGCAGCAACTTAATTTTTGCCTTATTGGTGATAAATTGCCTCAGCATTTGTACGTTGTTATTAATTATTAATTGAATAAAATAAAATAAATAAATACGGAATGCTTATTTTTACACGACAGACGAAAACTTAGAGTTAGACCTATTCAATTTTGGCGACGTCACGAATAAAAATATCTTAAATGTAAAAAAAAAAATCTATACAGACGTTTCTTTCTATTGTTTTGGTTAAAAATAAGATCCCCATCTGGGTAATAATAAGTGGGGGATATTTCACTTAAATAGCAATTTGTATGCCTTTTTAAAGTATTAAATAGTGATTATTTTTAGTACATGAAAGGTTATCCTCTATCTCTGGTATTCTTATATTAATTAAACGAAGTTTCTATTAGGAGCATTTACCATTTAGCAGGCACTTGCGTTCATAACAGATTATTTTATATTTCTAAGTAAATAAACAAATTCTACCTAATACAGTTACTTTATCACTCGGTATCAAATAGTAACTGCACGACATTATCATTGAAAACTTATTAAAACATTTAATTATTTATTTATTACTTACTTACTTCCGATGGCCGAACGGCCCTTGCAGGACCTTTGCCTCCGAAACAATAGATCTCCAAGCCTTTCTATCTTAAGCAATGGAATGCCAGTCATCTTTAGCATTTAGCTCCTCTAGATCTCGGTTGATGTTATCTAACAATCTTTGTCTTGGTCTGTCTAACGATCTTCTGCCCTCGGGTATACCCTGCAGAATACCTTTAGTCGCCCTTTCTTCTCCGGATCTAAAGACGTGACCAATCCATTCCGATCTTCGGGATCTGATCTCACTTATGATGAAAGATTGGTTAGTTGTGGAGCGAATTTCTTCATTGCTTTTAAGCCTTCAGGTTCCTTCTGCAAAACCCGGTCGTGGACCCAATATTTTTTTTTAGAATCCGGTTTTCAAAAGACAAAATTCTTTGTGGTATTTTAGGGTCATACACCAGGATTCCGAACCACATTTATTATTAGATATATGTATAACCAAAACAGCTTTTACGATACAATAATATTTAAAAAAATACTTGAAACAAAAACAATTAACACACAACAACAGACAATGAAAAACAAAAACATGACAACAGAAGCTACAGGGAATTATAAGTGGAAAACATGTACCTTCGAACGAACCCGTATCAAAGTAGCTGTTGATAGATTTTCTCCTTTAATACAATAATATCATCTCCCAGTGGGATAACCAGTGGACTAACGGCACGTTATGAACAAACCTACTAGTCTTTCTCTCTGTGGCATAAAAAAGGAGATGTAGTATTCTTGGCACATAGACATAACATATACAACAAAACTGTGCATTGAAGCTAAAAAAATGTGAGATATCGAGCAGGGGGAATAGCGTCCTTTTATAATAGAGTATCAATTAGTTAAGATATGAAAATCTAACCATACCATCATGGCATACCCCATAAGTGCTATTAATTAATTATCAAATTATTGGTCGTGTTGCATCGTTTACTTTATCGTCTGCAACTTTTCTCCTTTCAATATAGCCTTCACACTTTCTTTTAGTCATGCACAAACTACTTGTACATACATTCGACAACATGATCTAACACTTGGTTGTCAATCATTACCTTAAATACTGTTCTCTCGTTTCTTTTTAAAACACCATGGTTTTGCCATATTTATTAATAAAAAATCATACGATTCCTGTGAATATTATAAAAAACTTTATTATATACTTATAATGCATAAATAGAGTACATAATGTCAAAGTATAGGTATTATAATTTTATTTATATTTCCAGTTTATTTATATATTTTTTATCCACGGCGTGAGCCTATTACATTTTTACAATTTTATTAATAAATTACTATTTATTCATTAAATTCATTCAACAGTAAAACAACTGAAAAAAATTCATAGAAATGGCATTTATGTAATTAAAAAAAACACATTATCTACCTTATCAAAAAATCTTTTCAGAGATTCAAATTTTCATTACTAAGATATTTACGTATTTCCATTTTAATTCCGAAATTCTCACCAACAACACGCTCAACACAGTTGTACTTAGTATTTTTTCTCGTTTTTCCACGACTTTTTCCGTAATTTTATTAAAGAAAGCACACGTTTTGCTTCTTTGCCAATAGCCATGGAATTTAATTTGAATTTAGGAAACGGCTTTTAACCTATATATTTTTTTCATCTCGTGTTATTTCTTTATTTACATTTCTGCCTGCATTGTCCATTATAATAGAATATGTACATACATAACATTATACAGATTTCAATATACACGGTAAATAAAGATGCTATCTAAAAACAATATTGAAAAAAGTTGACATTCAATGTGAATCTATGATGCAGCCTTTCTAATGCTTTCTATCTATTTTTACTATCACAGCATCAACCACGAGTTGTAGTCTGATGCCAAAAACAAATTTAAACACGACTTCTTCCGACTGACTCAGAAGTATAATACATTATCTACTTAAAATTATAATATCTTGAAGGCTTAGTAGATTGGCAGAGGGATTTGAATCACACAACTTTTGACTGATAGGTAAACATACAAAGTTTTCATCATTAAAGGCTCATTAGGTACTTTCCAATAAGTGGACTTCTGTTGGTTGTTGGTAGAACAACGTTTCTCTTCTTTCCGCAAGTAAAGTGGCGCGTAAACTCAGTGTCGATTCAGCCTGAGTGCTGGACAACACAATTTCTTACTGGCTATGGAGCATTCAATGCGCGTCACAGCTCGTATCACTGTGTAGATTGCCAAATTATTCTCGACGTGGGCGCCTTCTGTGATTTGTATCCTCAGCCATCCCTTCTAGTATATCTTATTTCCATAGTATAATTATTATCTTAATAGCAGTATTATTTTATCAGTTTGGGATAAAATCATCCCCTTCATGTCATTTTTGTAATTCTGAATCCCAAACGTCGGAACATATTTTGTGGGATTGTTCCCACACCGACATCAGTAGGAAAAGAGAAGAGATGCTCGTTGCTGTTCGTGGTCCATTATCGTGACCTGTAGGACATGCAGACTTGGTGGCCACAAGGAAAAACTTTTTCGCCTTCAAAAACTTCTGTACTTTCTTTGGTAGCCTAATATCCCCTTCAAGTAACTAACGATACTGCATAGAGAAGAAGGCATTTTCCCATTTCTTTCCATCCCTTTTTGCACCAACATTTTTGGTGTGTGGCCACTAAATCTAGAGTGCTCCCTCGGGGCAGCATTTCTCGCTTTAATGAGACCTTAAATCCTGTTTGTGCATGTGTGTGTCGTTATGGAGAAACATATCTCCAAGTACGGCACGAGGTATGTGGCAGGCGCTGCCCTTAAAAAAAAAAAAAAGTGGACTTCAGTAGGCTTGTAGACTATTTGTATAGACCTATTTCAATTAAAGCAAATTAAATTATATCAAAAAACTAAACATAAAAACTTATGAAGGCTTATGAATCATATTCCATATAAACTTAGTATAGGTACTTTTTGTTTATTTGAAAAAGTGTTGAAACCGCGTACATTAAAAACAAAATTTGTAATAAAAATACAAGTAATAAAACTATGTTATACTTTGTGCAATATGTATATGTAAAATAAATTTATATATATACTTAGAAATAACGAAACTTGCGTGCCATTTTGTAAAAGTAAAACAGGATGAAAAAAAACAGTCCTTTTATTAAAGACGTGTTTCGAATCTCCCTCCACATTTTTCCCATCAGAAGGATATTTTCTTTACATAAAAACAAACTGTTGCCTCCTACTTTTTATCTGTCTGATACTTGCTGTACAAGGCACTGCTACAAACAACAATACAAACGTGTACATAATCCGAAGAAACAGATACAAACCGACTGCAAGGCGTAAATTTAATTTTTACAAAATTTTGAGAGATTCTGAATGATTAAAAAATCCGAAACGGAGAGTCTGCAAAATATTGTGTTGAATCTGCTATTCTTTTCTGCATACATTTTAAAGTTTCAAACGTGTCTTGTAAATATCGTAAGTAAGTTTACAAAGCTTAACAATGAAGAATCATAACAATTACATGGACAATCCAGTGTACGCCATATCCTTGTTATGTTGTTGCACATTATAATACAACATGTCCATAGATGGATATGCATGTGGAAGAAGTGAAAATCTATGAGTATATTACTTATTTCAAAGATATATTTTTCTAACTAACCTTTCATTTAAACTGAAAAATAATACTCTGAATTTCACCTATAATGCAGTTATGGACACAAAACAAGTAGTCTTTTTCATATTTTTATAATAGATAGCGTTATTCATTTAATCGATCATTCATTCTTACTACCTTTATTATTATTCTTACTAAGCATTACTTAAAAGTGGACTAACTGCAAGTATTTAACTGAACGGGAGTTGTTAAATGTCTAACGGTAAGTACAGTTTTCGTTTGTGAAGTAAATAGTTAGAAACTTAACAGAATCCAGATAATATAATATTAGGTTTACAAAATAAATATTATGAATTAGGTATTCGACGTGGATTTCCTTTTTATAAATTCATCTACGCCCTTATTGTATATTTTCAGAAGGAAATGTATAGAATATTTTGAATAGCAAGTAAGTACAAGTGTATATACCTACATAGAATCGACATCAAGAAAGCGAGGAAAAGACAAACAACGAGATGAGATTCTTTTAATTAAAAACAAATGCAGTGTTCCAAGAAATTGAATTCTCTTGTTATTTTACCCATTGATTACCCATTATGTGATGCGTAGTGTTTCAAGTTGCAGAAAATATACTTATGTTTTGTATTGCTCTTTTATTGTTGTTCTTTACAATATTGCTAACGATACTAACATTTATGTATTTTACTTCTTCGCACCGTTTACTTAACTATTAAGCTTTGGAAGTTTTAGGACTTTCTTCTATAAATTTTCGAGTTTTTGTATGAAAACGCAATGAAAGGTACCCTAAAACATCACTATACCTACTATTGAGCATAAAACATATTCAATGAAATGATGAAGTATCTACAAATTCTGAACATCTTTATTTATTCGCATAAAAAGGTAAACATGCGTGTTTATATCCTTAAGTTGGTCTATTGGCTACTCCATTTGTCGCGTGATGGGTGTCAATAGACGTTAAGTGCTTTCATCATTCAAGAAATGATGAATAGTTGAAGATTATCCATCAAATCATCTCAGATGTTGTGATTTGATTTTTTTATAACAATGTTATTATTTGAGCTTGAAATCGCTTTTTAACAAATGGATAACCTTGTGAATAATAGAATAATTAATTGCTACTTCAACTCCCATTTCAAATGTGTTTTATTCCTGAAACGTTGGAATTATTTTATCAAATTTAACCATGAAACATAAAATAAATCTGACTTTTAATTTGTTCCAATTATAATTAACGGTTTTTCTTCTCAATCAACTAACATCTTGAGAGTACGGATGTAATCGGTTGGAAAATTAAATGATATTGAAGATGTTTCTCCGCAATAGCACCTAATAACGAACCGAACTTAATGAGGTACGTACCTACTACCTATCTATTAATTTATCTGACTGTTGATTATGAACAGACCCTTATCTTAGAGCTTTAAACGACAGCCAATAATAGCTTATATTGATCTGTGATATTAATAAATTGAACTCGTAAATCGATTTCACAGAATGAAAGGCGTAGAATTGGAGACCTATTAATAGGTATTCATCAAATCGAGCAAATATTATTTTAATAAGTTCGTTGTGATGTATGATGATGATGATTATAACGATGGATGATTTATTCCTTTAGTGCCATTTTATTTTCCTGTAACCGTCTCAAGGGCCAGGGAATCGATATAAAGGGTGCCGTTCATTTCGCTTTTATTTTGCTAGCTCTTAATTTAGATTTGAATATGCGATCTCGTGACTACGAGGTCTCGAGATACAAATATGAATAGCATAACCCATAAACAAAAGAAGATTTTAAATATTGTGTTAGTATGTAGGTATATCCATTTTGATACCCGACAGACGTGAAAGAGAATGACAAGTTATCAATTTAGACATCACATACCGGATGAGTGGCAAACCTCATGACTGAATACTAATTCGATAAATACTAAAATTTATTCATCAGTAGTTAATAATTATAATAATTTTCACAATTTAAATTTATTCATATTCATACAGCATAGTACCTATAGATAGGATTATCAATAATGGCTTCGCTAGTAAAGTTGTTCCTATAATAGGTATACTATTACTACTACTACTACTATACCATCACGGCATATCCCACAAGTGGGGTAGCCAGCAGATCAGTTGCATGTAAGAAACATGCAAACTGTCCTCTTCGTGCCAATATAAAATCAAGACATTCAGGATGGGTGGCAAGCCTCATCGCTGAATTTAAGAAGTAAAATGTCTAATTTTTTTCGAACACCTGCCTTTTACAGGGCACTCGAAAACTTACGCAGAAGAGTGGGAGACCAATTCTTTACCGGGTGCTCCACGGGGCCAAAAGGACACAATATGAACATAATAGTGTTGTAGCACTTTTTACACTCAATTCTTATTTCAAATGGTAATGACATGGTACTACAGGGACCCTCTACATCAGGGGTCGGCAACCTTTTAGCTGTGGTGTGCCAAGCCACTCTACCAATATGATTCAGGGTGCCGCCTTAATTCTAAATTATATAATGGGGTTCTAGAGGAGAAGAATTTTACATCAAATTTATCTTTTAAACATATTTATTAAAAAAATAACATAAAATTCTAACATAAATAATTTTTTTTTAATGCGAACCTTGTCCCTGATTACTTTGTAGAGTGCCATTCAGAACCCCATCGCGTGCCAAGCCTGGCACGCGTGCCATAGGTTGCCGACGCCTGCTCTACATCATGGGTTTTCTTTTTGACCTTTTGACTTATAATAGGTACTTAACGAATAAAGATTGGTACGGCAAAAAATTTAAGGGTGTGGAATTTGAGAAGGTGTACTGAAAAAAAAGCTTTTCATAAAGCTCAACTTTTGGCACATTTAAATTTGTTTAAGATGCAAAGGTATCAAATTTGTTTTTTATTACTGTACCAATGATCTTATTCATTGAAAAAATTGCATCTACTGAATTTCGTTGAAAGCTTACAAAAAAAATAAACTGGTTTAAGCATAAAATGTGTTCCTGGTCACTCGTAAACGAGTGGAAGCAATAAGTGTAACCGTGGTTGTGTAGAAAAGGGAAAACAGATGTCGTTTCATTACACGTTTAAGCTTTTATTTTATTTTACTGATAAGGATTGAAACATAAAAAATTATTCCTTTAAAATGTTTCAAAATATTTATTAATAGGTATGATAAAAACAAGGTGTAACTGTAAATTTAAGCGATTTTTTTTTATTTGTGTCTTTCCATCTTTTGAAGGAAAATAAAAACATTTTCGTGCACATTTCTCTGCCATCTGTTGAAAAGGGTGAAAGTTATTAACATCCCTTACATTCTGAGAAACGTTTCGCGCTCTATTGGATTGAACGTTTAATTTTCATTCAACTCCATCTATCTTATAGTATTGCAAGTTTGTCTTTTGCTCCTGTGAAAAACCAGGTACACAGTAACGATTGGAAACAAGTTTACTTTTTTGTGTATTTTCAATTACATTCTGCACAATTTTAATATTGTTTTCTTTTATTTACTGAAGATTGTCCAAATTCAGGCGCATTTAATTGTTATACACGATATATACATTTTACATATAAATATGTTTTTGAAACGATGCGACGAATTTTACGATTATTTCTAAAAAGTTATAAATTAAATGAAAACAAAAAAAAACATCTTCAGAAAATTTTATGGGTCTTGTACATATTTTTTAGATAATCATTTCATGAAGTTTTCTTAAAATAAACCGAAAAATATGATCGTTACATTCAAAGTTTTTTTTGTCATTTTTAATGTGTCGGTAGAGGCAATTTCTTTCAACTTAAAGTTATTCGGCTTGATAGCAAATTCGTATATATATTGTATAAATAATTATATGATCAATTCTGCAACCCTTACGGCTATCAACCATCTCATCATGACCATCAGGCATTTCCCATAAATGAGGCATGCATCAGAACAACTTCATTTTATATGCATACTTCTCTTCTTCTTCATGATGCAAATATTAAATTCATGACATGAGTTACATACAATAGAAAAAATATCAAGAATTATGACTTAAATTCAGTGCAAAATTTTCATATTTTTGATGACGTCATTTTGATAGAATCCAAAATAGATCTACTTGTAACATAATAATATTATTAACGTGGTGTAGTTATATTTAAACATGACGTGTAAGTTTATCAATAATGCATCATGGATCCCATATTAAATACCATTACACTTTGACATATATATTAGAAATTTCTCCTGTAATAATATAATTTTCCTATCTGCGCTTTTGTGAGTAGGTATTGAAGATAGGTAGTATCTGGTTTGGTTACCTATAGGTATTCCCATGTTTCACGGCACTCTTTGCCTTATACCTACAATTTATATGATGTTATTGGTAGCCTGTCAGATGTAAAGCGCTGTCAAATGAAGTTAGTAAAATATAATTATTAGGTAATTGCTTTCACGGAAAGCTTTTAGAGGCGTTTGCCATCACTACTGGGTTACAAAACGAATTAAAACCACTTTACCTCTTGATAAAATGGAAGAGAAAATGTCAATCGATCGCTTTTGTACTCTTACTAATAGATAAATGGCCAATTTTCGCGTATCGACTACCTAAAAAAATAGCGTTGGCAAACGAAGTTTCCGTATTTTTTTTGTGAAGTAAGTAATTGATGTTTTACAGGTACACCCTTTTAGTTGTATACCTAAACATACAATTCGATACAAAATTGCTTCAAAAATATTTTATCAATGTTTAACGTTGCTTGTTCAAATTTATATTTTTGTTTAGTGAACCTTTCAAAAGGTTTTTGATAGATAAAATGTGTAAGAAACAATTATTTGAAGCATGAAAATATACTTGTACCTTACGTTACAATTATTTTTTGCTTTTTAACCACTTAAACTCACTCATTTTATTAAATTTTTTTGATAATTAATTACACGTATATTACAATTTTTTCATGAATAGGGGAATAATGAAAGTACAAAATAAATAAATTCATATATAATTTAAAGTATGTTTATTAGTATTAAAACCATTATAGAATTATAAGTCAATAGTTCATGTGAAGAGAGGTTGATTTTTCCGTTCGATCATTGAAAGTTCGCTTCCTTAACCGTGTTCTGATAGTAACACACTTAAATGTGTTGATATATTTTATTCATGGATGGAATATTGCTTATGTTAAGTGCATAGAGTAAAGGTATGCAAGCTCGTAAGAATCGATGAGAAAATTCCCAGGATATTTTAATGGTACGCTTAAGATATAAAGTGCAATAGTAAATGTCACTGTTTGATGTGCATTTTCATTGCCATGTCACGCCTCGGCATTATTGTTAGTATTAGTATAGTAGAATAATAAACCTTACGGATCCTATGTATGCAATATCTATCTACTGAATGTTTGAACAAGTGTTTAAGCATTTAAAATAGATCGTTAAAATCCCGACTATTTTATAGGAAAATCATGAATTACCTTCGTTTTACGACCAAATATGTTGGCATGATATTATACATATTATAAGGTAATGCACAATGGTATGGATAATTTATAATAATATAATAAATATTCATCTCGAAGTATTCTCAGAAATCACAGGTGTGCCAATATTTTTAGTAAATTTTTGAATCTCTTTTAAAAGGTAGGCATTCAATTTTGAATGTTTTTTTTAAGTATTCTACAATGCACATCCGTTACTTGAGCGATATAATACTGACTAATATTTTTGTTAAAACATCTACAAAAACAAAATAATTGAAAACAATAGCTGCACCTGTTAAGGATTAGGCATTGTAAACATTGTGAGAAGAGGTGATTTTTAATGATTTATTACTTTATTTACAATATTTACTTTTGAATTTAAAGCTTTATTAATCTCTAATGTTTCCAAAGAACATCGTTTAAAATAATTATTTATTTTTGTATGTTTGAAAGAACTATTTGTTTTTATGAAATTGTGATCAAATTCAATAATGATTCGCGAACTCAGAATAATTACTATTTTTAAGGCAAAGTTCGTGCTCTCTAAGTCTAGTTTTAAAATTTCTTTTGGTCATACCTATATATGTAGCATCGCAGTCATCTCACTTAAGTGGGTACACTACATTTTTTTGCAAGGGTTCTATGGAATCTTTATTATTTAACAAATAAGATCATTTATTATTTGCATAGTATGCTGGAAGACATTCAATTTTTTCAACTCAGCGATAAGATACGCAACCCTTCCTAAATATCTTTATATTATCGATGGCATAGCGCACAGATGTGGTAAGTGCAGTTTTCATAGTTTTGAGATAATCAATATTGAATGTTTGAGATGCCATACCATTTAGTACTAACCACACATAGTTTTTGTTAAATATCTCGTTAACGACACAGAGTTACGCAATAATATTCCTATGGAACATACTTCAGACGATATAGATTCGCATGTGTATAATAACTCATTTTCGGTGAAAACTGCACTTACCACATCTGTGCGCTATGCCATCGTTATATTAACTGGCACGGAGTTGATAACACATTTTTATAATCGACAACTACAACGTTTGACTTTGGGTCCAGTCTAAATTTTTCCACTCCAATATGCGGAGACAAACATCTCTTTATCGTTGCCTATGATTAGGTTTTCAGGACTTCAGCCGTCCGCCATCGATAGGCATGTTAGTAGATGATGTCCGTCATTCTGAATTGCGCCGTATTCACATTGTATATCTTCTACAGGCAGGTATCAACATATATGTAGAACCTATCCCCACTTTGATGGGTTCTCCTATACATCTTATGACACCGACTATTGAGGGTTTTTTAGAATGTATATGACAGGTGTTCTCTAACAATTATGCCCTGGCATGGGTACATCCATGAAGCCGTTTGAATTCTAGTCGCCAAGTGCTTTAATATCATTTTTATAATTATGAAGTGGGGCAATTCCAGCAACTGGATATACCTAGTTGGAGTTGATTTCAGGCATTCTGAGGTGATTGATACGTGGCATTTCATTAAGTGTTTCCATAATGATTAAAGGATATAACAGTTATGGTGTATTGTGTAGAGAGAACTAGAAACATTTCACGTGAATATCATTATGCGTGACATACTTTGAGTAAACTTCTTACATAAGTTTTAACATAACTATGTAGTTCAACATACCATATTATTACCCTCACATAAAATCAAACAACATGTCTCTTGGGAGAGATGGCGTGCAAATATTGAAGACGCATGAAGGTTTGATGGGATTATTAATATTATGGATACCTATTATTGTTATGGCAATTTCATTATTATTTTTTAATCATAACCTTAATTTTGAAAATAATATTGAACCGCTGATTTGCGCCGTAGGGAAATATACCTACTTTATGATCAACATGCGACTGATCATTGGTTCAGAAATATTGCTTGTGCTTATATATACATAGATACCTTTTATCGCCTTCAACAATAGAACGCATCAAAGAGGACAGATAAAACATAGATTTCATACTAACAACAATACAGTTGTCGTTGGCATCTAAGGAATTTGACATTTTGAAAAAAAAATCGATCTATCTTAAATACTCTCACACAGTGGCTCATGTGAGTTAGGCAGAGATAACGAATTGCAGTGAAATTATTTTTTTAATTTAAATAACATCAGAATTTCTGTTCCACACTTTCAACCCAATTCTTTTACATTTTTAAATATGTTTACCTAATTTCAATTACTTTCATGTGGATTTAAAAGTCAATTTGGACTCTTTTATTAATTGACATGTGTTTTTGAACATTGTATTGAGTAAAAAATTACATCTTAATTGGTTTCACAATTGTTTGAATGGCTGATTCTATTTTATAAATGAATGGAAAATCTTTGTGATACATTAGATACTACAGTTTTCTTATTTTAGAGAAATGTTAATCAGAGCTCAAGAAATAATTTAAACGTATCTCAAAAATAATTTAATTTATCAAACTTATCTAGAAGATTGTAAACAAGATGAGTGAAAATAGATAATTAGATAAACTTTAATAATTTTTCTATTCAGAAATAAATTATTGCAATTCGCTGTCCATCCCATTTGTGATAGATGGTTGGAATAAAATATGTGATACATTTATCGAACTTATTATATTTATTACGTCTAGTCCAAAGGCTATACACTTCTTACGAGAGATGCCGTAATAGTACTTATAGAATCCGATTGAAGTATCTATTCAGAACTATAATGTGATATTTCTTTTTCTATTAAAAGAATAGACTACGTAGTCCAGTGTTGGTTTGAATGATATAAGTGTGACGTGGTCCATATTATTCTCTGTCAATGTACTTTTGAGGACAAAAAGACCCACACCATTTGAATTCAAAATCCCACTTATGTAACTAAGTAATATTGGTAATATGAAATTAAAAACACAAGCGTGTTTATCCATCATGGACTTCTACTGTTTAGGTTTAATACACATTAACTTTATTTTTGACTAATTTTGAAGTTTCACTCAGAGAGGATAAAGCAGGATATCGCCATCAACTTAAAGATATTTTCAAATTTCAGAAACGTTTTACTCTGGTTTTGAGTATGTTTGTGAAGAAATGTTACATTTATGGGGATTTTTACCATTATTTCTAATTATTTTGCTTATTTAACAAGATCATTATTATTTTTTAATCCTTAAATAATTATCTACATATATTATGTTCAGTGGAAACAGATTTATAAAAAATTGACATTCCTGGAAAATGTCTCGTTAATTTACGTGGGGATTTATTGCATTAGTTTATGAGAATTGGAAACTTAGGATGTATTACTTTTTGACTCCCCTGTTGTACATTATGGACACATATAAACCACCCATATCATCACTACCGCCACTGTACAACCCTTACAACAACAATAACATCGGCCCAGCTCAGTTGAGATGCGAAGAGGGTCGTTATGTTGGCAAGCATCATCACCCTCCGTCAAAACTCGTCATCCTTTTCAACATTCAAGTGGCTCTGGACACTGAATTGGGATACAAAGAAATGTTACACCACTCGTAGAAACATCGATTATTTAAAATCGTCCCCCGAAGAAACTGGCAAGAACAAGTACCTATCTAACAGGAGTGTTGAAAAAATTGGTTTGAAGTAGCCAGATATCTGCCAGATGAAAATCATCTAGTTGCAATAGGTTTTCGACCCATCTAGGACAGGGAAAAATAACTAAAATTTGCCGACTTGATGGTTTGTACCCATGATCTATATCCGAAACCCTAGCATTAGTAAAATGATCATTTAAAGTTAGTTTGCTGTTTTCTTTAAATTGAAAATATTTTTACGTGTCAATAGGCGAGTCATGTGGCGAGATGAAACAACGGTAGATGGACTCCTAGAATCCTCAAATGGCGACTATGGAGAAGGAGAAGAAGCATCGGCAGACCACAAAAGAGGATGGATTACATGGGAACTGACATTCCTGTAACATTCATGGGGGAGGGAGGTTGCAACCCTTAATGTGAGACCACAAAAGAGATGGACGACATTACTCCATTGCGGGAAGGAAATGGATACAGAGGGCACAGGGCCGCGACGTTTGGAAGAGTTTGGAAGAGGCCTATATCCAATAGTGGAGAAATGGCTGACTAGTAGTAGTAGGTCTAGATTCATTGGACGTCGGATGTTGTTCACTGTAAGATGCAACATCTATTTCCTACATTATGTCACACATGTACCTAGGTATTTTTTTTTTATTATGCAGTAATTTCTGATCTTCACAGCATTCGATTATTCGAATAAGTTTTTCTAAACTCGTCATTTCGAATATGTATCTAACTATATACAATGCCAGCCAGTGATATTAATAAAAATAATAATAATAAATAATAAAAATCTTTATTGCACAAAAAAACAAACATTATTAAAACACAAACATTGCAGAACCAGACAAATAAATTTGTGCAATGGGCGAGTTTATCGCAGAAGCGCGATATCTTCCAACTAACCCATGATATTCATTTTCTTAATAAATAGTCTCTGTAAGTTCATCCATCAAATGTGATGGAATAACATCGTGATGATTTTTTTTTCATCAATGTCCGTTTTACGCCCCTAATATTCATTACAGAACAATGCATACAAATTTATTTCAAACGTCATGTTTCATCACAAAATAAAATTATATCAACCACAATAATAATGAATTTTATTACATGACTAATTCGACTCTATGAACCACTACACATATTTATATTTAGAAATAATTGGTATTTATATTTACAAATTTTCATTTACTTGTACCTACATGTTAGAACAATATATAGTTAAATAAAAAATTAATAAATCAATACAAATCTCATCCAGGCAAAACACTGTTTTTTAATCGATAATTTCTTCATGAATCTCTTGGAAAAAAAAATCTTTCTTAAAAATACATTAAAATTTGTTTAAATTTTGATGTTCTCAAAACAAAATAGAAAAAAATATCATGTAAGTACTTATAATCACGAAAATATTGCAAATAAATGAATAATCAATATTCAAAATGGTTACGTAAAATCAGGCGACAATTTCGAGCTCCCTACCTAGAGGCCTGTGAAGTTCCGTTTTTTTTATAAAATCTATCTACCTATACCATCACGGCATATCTCACACGCAGGGAAGCCAGCAGATCAGCTGCATGTAATTAACACGCAAGCTGTCCTCTCCGTGTTTTTGTTAAAATTCTTTTTTAAAGATTTCAGTGTTAACCTTGTAGCTTGGATGACCTAAGTTACAAATAACAGAACGGACTTATTATAATGTTAAAAATAAATAATTTTTATTTCTCCTGCTAGTTGTGTTAAGTAACATATTTTTCCTGCCACGGTTATTTTTATGTTGTGTGTATTTGGGAGAGTGATGTCTATTAAATATTATGTACCTAATTTTACTTTGTTTATCATATAGGTATCTAGTATTAAGTCGGGTCTGTTTGAATAAAAATAATGGTATTATATTTTACGGGTATTTAATTACCACATGTTTAATTCCTTAATTTTTGCATAATAATAATAATAATAAACTTTATTGTGCAGAATATGATAACAGGAATTATATACAACATGCATGAAAAAATCTGTACAACGGATAAAATGGTGACTCCGATTTTAAATACGCAAATCTAAATTCATCATATATATTTTACTAATTCTACTCCCGACTTAACCTTAAAATTTTTTCAATACGCGAATTGTCACACAGCTGTTTCATGCAAGTACATTTTGACAGTGATGAAAATTTTCGTAACTTATTTTCACGGGATGAAAAGCAAATTAATTTCTAATTAAATCATTGTTTTTTATTTATTGGATGATGTTTTGTGAAATGGAATGTTTCGCGTAAGTTTTTTTTTACATCGTTCTCGATTTTTTACATATTGACTGCTAACCTGGAACTCGTGAGCTGTGGAATCGAGTGCATAAAATCATTTTTACAGGCAGATATTGTATCTCAAATAAATATCTAGCCAAGTTTTAAATATCCAAAAGAACAAGCTCCAAGCTCACTGTGCGCACTCATATTTTTTTTCTCTTTGTGTATTCACACAAGAACTGTTTATCACATAACGAGCATTTCGCTTGTTTTATACAGTGATATGTTATACCTAGATTTGCAATATGAATCTCAAACATGTACCATCAATAAAATCTCGTTGCGGTCCTTGGTGCCGCAATTTTTAGTTTGAAAAAAAGCGACACACATATAAATTGTTTGTAGATAACAAGAGATAGACAATATGAGAATGGGGATTATTACAAACGACAAAGGCCGGTAGATAGAGATGAATATATACAAAAGAAAAGAGATGAATATATATTACTCAGGTATTGTACCTTGACGGGTGGGTACACATTTTTAGAGAATATTTGTATGACATTGCGAATCTAGTTGTAACATATCACTGGTTTTATATACAATGTATATGACGTACAAATCATTTTTGACCTGATATTTCAATGCGCCTTTTGTTTGAAATTTATTATGAAATTCACTAGTTTTTTCTAAATCAGAGAGAAGCATCAATAAATTTCATCCTTAACCGCTTCAATATCAAAATTAAAGTATTTCATAACAGCTTTGAAACAGTCAAACGATCTTTAAACTGCACCAAAGAAACAAACTATTCAAGGTCATCATCAACCACCTCAATTTTATATATTTTGTAATAAATATTTAGTAAAATTCAATTTACAACAAGTCACAACCAATTTAAATCAAAATTTGAGAACAGATATCACAACTTCACTGATAATCAGTCCTTATATTATTATTATCAGAATATGATTTATAATATTTTATAATTTTAATTACAACTTTAAAAATAATAATTGCACTTGTAGATTATTATTGAACAAAAAAATATGTTTTTGATAACATAAACTTCGTAAGCCTAAGGGTATATTAATTTATCAGGCCTCAGTAGTGGGTAACATTTTGAATGTCAATCAAATTAAGTTTTAAACTACTATAGATGACTCGTACACATTGAATTAGCTCAGAAAATGGACATTAATATTTTTTGCCTAGTCTGAGGATCGACCCCACGACCCCTCGCTTGCAAGGCGAGTGTGTTAACCACTAGTCCAACCTAATGAATTAGGTACATACTAGTTAGGTATATTATATATACCGTGTGTACGTGGTAGATACATCAATGTGAACTTCCTTAAGGATAGCATGATACAGAGTCTCGATGCTTACGAATCGACACAAGGCTGGTTAAGAGTACTCTTTAAACCCGGGTAACGTTCCCAATTCCTCTATATCATGCATGTCACATGTTTCAGAATTTTTTGAAAGTTATATATATATATACTTAATGTTAGATAAAACGCACAAACAATGTTTAGAGTAAGCAATGTTCAAACGCATGAGAAAGTTATATAAAACTTAATTTGATTGACATCCACACTTCTGAGCAAGTGAAATCCAGTTTTCAACACAACAGACTGTGTTACATACAATAATCAAACATTTGAATGAACTATGTAAATATGTAGTATGAGAACCAATACAAAGTTCATAATATAATGTTCATTGCATGCAAACAATCAGTAAGGTAAAATAGCAAAATGTTTGAAAAGTATTGCAGATGATTGAAAAACTTTATGGGAAATTTCAGAAGTTAAAAAATTTGTTTAAATTATTGAAAATACTTACTTTTTGAAACTTGCATTTTATAAACAGTAAAAATCTTCTATGTGATTATTTCCTTTTTTTTGTTTACTATAATTAAATTAGTTTCTTTTTATATTTGATGGAAATTTTGACAACATTGGCTTGATAGATTCTACAATTAAGTATAAAAATATCATCGACATTGGTACCTATGTACACATCGATTTTTTGCGTGTAAAATAATACCTCGTGCATCGCTTCAAATATTTAATCTCAGTTTCTATAGTACCTACCTCAAAATATTGAAATAGGTTTATGAATTTATAGAACAAAAACAGAACACTGTGGAAGACAAACTTTCTCCCTTTTTTGCAAGGGACGTCAAGTAATCTAAAAACCTACCTACATCTATGAACAAAAGTATAATATTGGTAATAAACTCAATTTGAATATACCTATGTATACGAAGAAGTAACACGCATATGCATATATCCAATAATACATACAAAAGTTCTCGTTGTAGCTATTCTTCCAGTTTCTACATCCTCACTTTATCTCAGAATGATTTCATTTGTGTCAGATTCCGAGAGTGGGATGCAAATGTAATTTGCTATTTTCCATATCATACATCGGGTACCTACATACCTATACTTGTATTATAGGAATATTATTTGATTGTATTATTACATTATTAAGTACATATTATTATGAATATGTATACATTTCCATACATTCTGTAATACTTTGAAAAATGTATGTTATAGAACTTTGTCACAGAGGCGAAAGAAGTTTATTATAGGTACTGATGGGACAATATTATTATTTATACCAACTACTGTCTTCAAGATTATATTACCAACGTAAAAGTACAACAGACTAAAATTTAGTGGAATATATATGGCTAAGCTTTTATTCATGTTTTCAATTGTATTTTTATCTTTTTTATGTTAATTACATACAAGTAGCAATAAAACGTTCCACTTAATGGCAAAGAGAGGATATTTTAACCTATTCATGAGAAAATCGTGTTTTTTTAATAAAGCTACGGTTATAACTTTTTTTTCAAATTTAACCTTGTTTCATAATTTCAATGTTGACATCATTATATTGAAAGTATTTTTTTATATTTTCCTTTATATTCTTCTTGTATAATTTTTTTTTCAAATAACACCTACAATACATCTCTTTCAAATAAAAAAAAAACAATCAGTGATATTATTCACCATTCAAATTCGATAAATAATACTGTTCATCTATTTTTTGTCTTACTTAAATGACGATTGGTTCATAAATAAAACATAAAACAAATTCCACTTGTTTAATTTATGGTTTGCTTTGACTTTCTCATATTGTTGGGTAAAATACAGCTATAGTAACATGTAGGAATGAATTTTAATCAAATAATGATTCAATATGACGTGTGATATTTTCTGAACAAGTGCACCAGACTATTATTTTCTACCACTGAGAATACATCTATTCGTATAAAATAATACATAATTTATAAGTAGAATATAATAATATACATCCAGATATAGAAAAAGTATTGATCGCCCAGTTCCATAGGGCAACAACGGTACATTTATCAGAATAAAGTTCTTAGACTCATCTCAAAGTGTTTATTTTCGATTCTACGAATAAAAAAATATACCTATATGTTTGAAGTAGGTACATTTCAATTTAAAATCTTTGATGTCGATATTTATTATTAGGTACTAAAGCCAAAATATTAACAGAAATATAAAACATATTAACAGAAAATAAAACATATTAACAGAAATATAAAACAGAGGAAATTCGAAACCGCATACTCTGAAGTAAAGAATTTCTTCAATGACAAAACACAGCCACGATGTGCTATACAAGATAAAAACGGCAAACTGCTGTTTGAGGACGAATTGATCGTAAAAAGATGGAAAGAATACCTAGATTAATTATACAAAGGAAAGAACACAGTCCAGGAAAGCAAAGCACTAGAAGCAGAATATGACGTAGAAAATAATGGAGATGACATCTTAAGAAGTGAATTTGATATTGCCTTAGCAAAGTTGAAAGACGGCAATATTGACCTGATTCCATCAGAGCTGCTTAAATGCGCGGGAAAAGGCATGCTTGATACATTGTATAAGCTTGTCTGCAAAATATACAACACAGGAGAGATACCTGAGGACTTTGCCAAATGTCTGATACGAGCGCTTCGTAAGAAAGCAGGCACGACAAAGTGCGAACAACACAGAACCTTAAGCATGATATCACACGCTTCTAAGATACTCACCAACATTATAATGAAAAGAGCGGGAAATAAAATCAACGAAACACTTTCAGAAGATCAATTTGGATTCCGCAAAGAGACAGGTACAAGAGATGCAATCTTGAGTCTCAGACTTACTCTAGAAAAGAGAATAACAATTAATAAAAACACATATATAGCATTCATCGACCTTGAAAAAGCATTCGATAAAGTAGAATGGGAACAACTTTTTAACACCCTAAACCAGATAGGAATGAGTTATAAAGACAGAAGAGCAATCTGGAGTTTATACAAGAACGAAATGGCTGTGATTAAAAGCGGAGAGAGCTGCGCAGAAGCAAGGGTCGAACAAGGCGTAAGACAAGGATGCTCAATGTCGCCAGCTCTCTTTAACTGCTATATACAGCGAGCCATTGATGAACTGAGAGAAGAAATGAAGAACTGGACAGGAGTAAAAATTAATGGAAAAAAGGTCGACATGATAAGATATGCTGACGACATAGCACTGCTCGCAGACTCCGAGATGGAGCTGAACGAAGCCTTAGGAAAAATGGAAAGTATACTGTTGTCAAAGTACAACATGAAAATAAATAAAGAAAAAACAAAATGTATGGTCGTTGGAAGAGAAGAAGCGACTGCGAACATTGCCATAAATGGAGTGAGCATCAAACAAGTAAGTGAATTCGTGTACCCGGGCAGCAGAATAAACCAGGATGGACGCTCCAAAGCAGAAATTGTAAGCAGAATAAACCAGGCAAGGATTGCCTTTAACAAAAAATCGAAGATATTGGAATCCCCAAATATCGACTTAAGCGTAAGGAAGAACCTTACTAAAGCCTTTGTATGGAGCATTCTGCTTTATGGTTGTGAGACATGGACCATCAGCAAGAGTGAAAGCGGACGGTTGGCGGCCTTTGAAATGTGGTGCTACAGACGCATGCTTAAGATCCATTGGTCGGAGCACGTCGAAAACGAAGAAGTACTAACCAGGGTAGGCGAAAAAAGGCAACTCCTTAAGAGAATCAGCCAACAACGAGCTAACTGGATTGGCCACAACATCAGGCACCCAGGACTACTCATAGCCATCGCGGAGGGTAAGACCGAGGGGACAAATGGCAGAGGCCGACCAAGAGACGTATATATGGACCAACTGAAGAGTGATATGAACTGTGGCTCATACGTAGAGCTGAAAAGACTGGCGGAGAATAGGGACGAATGGAGAAGAAAAACCAAACTCGTTGCAGACCAATCCAATGGATTGTAACTCATTATATATACTAAAGCCAACAGTACAGTATGCACCTATGCGCCGACTGATGTCAACAAATATGAAGAAAAAAAAACGATCCAACTAAACATACACGAGTACGTCGGTAATAAGCAATCAACCATGGGAATTTTGTCCCTTAAATAAAACATGTAAATAATAAAAATGTTTACAAATAGTAGCGAAACAAAAAAGTAACACAGCAAAGGTATATTTACAACATTTTACATGCATCGACATTCCGTACAACATATCGTAGAACATTAGAAATTCAAATTGTTTACATATGGAACTAAGTTCCACTTGGCAACGGAAACATAGGTACTTATGTGTAGAATTTATATTATCGTGAGAGTTGCATACAATGTTTGTGAGTAGGTGAGTGAGTTCGTTGAGAACTTGGAGAGTTATTAATATGATATTTAATTATTGAATTAAGTTCCGTTATGAATCTTGTTGAAGATATTATTATAATTAATCATACACACAATTTCATATAATATGGGATTGTGTGAATATTGACCATTTAGTTTTGTTTTGAGTGAAAGGTAGATACTTATTTTATGGAAATAAACACACAATGTTTGAGTTTTACTTGCAATGCCAGAAAAAGAGAAAGAGAGAGAGAGAGAGATAGAGTTAAACTGTATCTAATAATAGATACCTACAGTTTGACTATACTTAATAATAAGTTAATTTTGACATATAAAGTCATCGTTTGACAACGAAACAAAACCAGGTTACTGTATCTATTATTAAATATAGTAAAACTCAAGCAATTTGTGTTTATTTCCATAAATTAATACGGAGTTCTACAAAATAAACATCAACGCTTTGAATATATTCATCATTTATATTGATTGTATATAGATTTTGTCCTGATTTTATTTGATTTTTATCTTTGATGAATTTGTAAGACCTTTGAGATAAATTTAGGATCTTCACTGGTCCACCTTTTGATTTTGCATTTTATTGTTATGTTCTATAATTGACTGTCTGATCCTGTGTACATTATAAAAAAAAAACTCAATCAGTTGGTACCTACTTATAATATTAAATTTTAAAGTTTTTTAAAATAAATATATCTGGGTTTTGTTATAGACCCAAATACGATCTTATGCACCTTTCACAGTAAGATTCTAAAAGCTTGTGTCGTGAAAGGGAGGTTTGCCGGCACCTGGTATCGAACCACGGACCCCTTGTTCACGAGGCCGAGAATATACCTCCAGGCTACCGACGAACTCATCATGTCATATTCAGTGAAATAATATAAAAAGTATGTTTGCTCTAATGTATTTAAGTTATAAGCGTCTTTACAACTATCCTCACAGTATATATTTACCTACATTTTTTTTAGATTATAGTGGTTTGCTTTTTATGTACTAGTCAATCTACGAGATCGACTAGTTTTTACATTTTCTTATGTAAAGAAGTAGACATTTTAATAAAATTTCATTTTTATTATATGTTATGTTATAGGAAGAGAAACAATAAACAAAATTATGTAATAAATAATTGTAATTTCATTTATGCTTGAAACTCCATTTGCTGTTTACATTATTCATAATTTATTTACACCAAATTATGATATAATAATATTAATGAGTCAATTCAAGAAATAATTTAATCTACGTATTTTCTCCCGGAAGGTATATTCGCACTTTTCCCACTCCAGCGAATGACTAATTAACTATAAATAATGTATACTAAATGACTACATGCTCCTTTCTAACTTTGTATGAAACATAGTAAATTTAATTAAATACTAATTTGAACAAATAAGTAGATTCCTATCTAAAGAAATACATTGAACAGTTTCTCTTTAATGCTTCTTTATGAGTAGGTACTCAAATACCTATCTTTCTAGTCACACGTAAACGAATGCATGTTTTTTAATATGGTCAGAAATAGAGAAAATTACAAATCTAATGAAACATTACAAAATGTACCTACTGTTCAATATGACATGCATATTACAAAATATTTGGAAAAAAATATTCATCATGAGATTTCCCACGTGAGGTAGCCAGCAAATATGCGAATGAATTAATAACAAATGAGTGGCATACCTTATCGCTGAACTAAAGATTTCATATAATTTGTGGAGCACCGTTTACTCATAACATGATATCAAGGATGCCGTTTTGTGGATCTATCGTCCGAAGCTCCCAGCGAAAAGGTGTTGTTTCAGCTTCATTCTGAATCCCTCTTTATTCACCTCCTTACGAGAGCCTACGTACCTACTTACATACCTACTTACGAGAGCCTACGAGATCAGCGGGGTTACTCTTGACAAAACTAAACACGATCTTAATCTAGTCTTGATCTTGAACATACGACGCACGAAGGGACTATGGGTCAAAAACACCGCACTACCGCTAACGCGCGATCGGTTTGCGTGTATTTTTGGCCAATAGTCACTTCGTGCGTCGTATGATCAAGAACAAGACTAGATTAAGATCGTGTTTAGTTTTGTCAAGAGTAGCCCTGCAGGTTGGCTTAATAAGTCTGCTTTTTTCTTCACCATGTGCTGAGTGAAACATGAGTCGTTTTATATAATATTATATATAATGGGAATATTATATATAATGGGAATTCTAATACAAAAATACCAGCAGGTATATATCACATTACATTTAAGTATTCCCCATAATTCTTAAAAAAGAACTCATGTTTTGGGGAGGAACAAACTTACGGTACGTAATTTTCAAGAATTTGTTTTATAAGTACCTAGGTATTCACGTTTCAAGAAACTCGCAGCTTTCATCTCTTCACCACATGTAATGTAGGTATTATTTTAAGTGGTTCATATTAATTTTCAAACCAATCATTGTAATCCTGATAATACACAATCATAATATGGCTGGTAAGTACGTGAGTAGTTAATACCTACGTATCAATATTTCCCTTCGAGGTATTTCACGTAAATCTCGCATTGTGTATTCACGTTTATTATTTTCTTTGATGGTTTAACTCCTTCACTTCACACTTCTACGTTATTGCATTTCGATTTCCATTTCAAAGTACACTTCATTCTCATTTAAGGTTTATTTTTTATACATTTTTTGAAACAAACTCTCTTTTACATAAGTAAAGATATTATAATACTACAACCTGAAGCCCTATCTCACGTGGGAAAGCCAGAGAGAATGTGGATTCCAATTTGATATAATTCTTCCTTCTTTAGCTTCCTCTACATTCATGGAATATCTCATAGCTATATCCACGCCACACGCGATTTATCTTACTCACTACGCATTTGTTCCTGATAATTCGATCTGCATGATCTTGCAACCTATATAGTTCTCGGATGTCAATACTTTTCAGCATATTATTCTCTTATAACTATTTCCTCAACAACAAATTAACAAAAAGTGCGTGAAGTAATATGTTCAAATATAGTAACAAACTCCATGGGACTCCATGTGCCATGATTGAGGTTTTTCTTTAAAAAAAAGATATATCTGGGTTTTGTTTTAAACCCAAATATACCTTTCACAGCAAGTTCTTGTGTCGTGAAAGGGATTTTACCGGAACCTGGGATCGAACCGCGGACCCCTTGTTCATGAGGTCGATACTCTACCTCGCCAGGTTACTGACGAATTCGTTTATACTTATATTCAATAAACGACGAATTGATGTAATAAATGTAGGTATAATGATATTATTAAAAACAAGATGATGTCACCCCTCCTTTAACTTTATAATAATAATATTTAGTCTTCGTCAACTCCGTATTGTTCCAACAATACGGGGGTGGATTGTATATGAAGTTATTCTGAAAACACAAACAGGAATTTTCTGAAAGTCAAACATAAGGTAGACATTTCCTGTCTGAAGGAACGGGTGTCGGGGAGAAAACAAATATTTAGGTATACATTGAAATAAATTCTTCTACTCAGATATTTTAATATCGTTGAACGCTCCAGATATTTCGAAATAAAAACAACGATATTATTTCGCTATTTCCTTGTAGATATTTCGAAATAAAAACAACGATATTATTTCGCTATTTCCTTGTAGATAATATAAGATCTACGCATTAATCTACAAAATCACAACATCTCTCCCGGATGGGGTGTATTTTAGAATCATTGCTTGTAATAAAAATTCCGAAAAAGTCATGGTTCTATATTTAAAAAATACGGGTACCAAGCCATAATTTCTCTCTCAACTTTAATATATTATTCGTCTACTTCTTTTTAGCCTATTCGCGTCCACTCTTGGATGGAGACTTCATCTATTTTTACAATATTCAGAAATCAAGTGAATTGTGCATTTAGTTAGATATCACGATAATATATAACGTGTATCATAAAAGGGGTGATATATAGCTTTCAGGCAGGAGTAAACGTTTACAAATTTTCGAAACTATTTAAAATTCATACACATCAGTGACGTGCCCAAAGTTTTCATACTGGCTAAGCCCACTCTCAACAATAGGTTTGAAAAAACTATTTTAAAATAATAAATATAAAGTGACTAAATCACTCGCAAAACAGTGAATACCCTTGAGTACCAATCATGTTAAGTTAAAATAAAATTCCACATAAAGTATTCAAGTATTTAAATAAAACAATAAAAAAAATGAAGTTTGAATGTTTATAAAAAAACAAAAGAACAAAAGTGCACTGAAACAAAAAATAATCTAGCACGAGTCGTTTGCATATAAAACAAGCGTTGTTTGTTGGTTCCAACGGCGTCATTCTCTCCCATGTATAGCGACAGTGTGCGATTACAAGTGATATATAAAATGATGGGATTGCGCGTAATTTTACCATTTTTAAATTTTTTCAACCAGGTAAAGCCCGACTTTTAGGCTTACATGGAAGACACGCTGCTGGTACTCATCAACACTTTGTCTTTTTTGAGATTGAGAAAGCTTTTATACAAGTAACGGTATAAACTCATTAAGATTTAAGTAAGTATTAGTTAATAATTCCTCTTATTTATCTTTTTATAGTGAAGTAGGTATCAGGTATCTGAAGTTTTATCTTTGTTGTACTCCGTTTGTCGGTGTTGGTACTCAAAGCAATATAGATAACCTTACAAGTAGGTACGCCACATTTCTATCATTCTATAATAAGTTTGTACATTAAGCTGTTTAGAGAGGTGACTTCTGAAGGTATTTAAACTCGTAGATATTTCAAATAAGTAGTTGAATTTATACTTCGGTAGAGTAAAATATTATTGTATAAAATATTTCAATTTTATTTTATTTTGTTTATTTTTCTGTATTGATAAGCAGTATTGACAAAACAATACAAATTAAATATGAAAAATAGCAGAAACAGAAAAAAGATTTTATATGAAAATTTAGGTAATAAAAATAAAAAAAATATGATTTATAGATTTTATATGATTGTGTGTCTGTTTACCATATCTGCGGATTCTTCCAGACATCCACAATAGACTTCCCATAAACATCGGGAAAAGAAAAACCTAGTTTTAGACCCAATTGAAAATACATCTTTTCAAGAAAACGTATAAATTGAACTGAATATAACATCATTGCTAAAATTTTGAATACGCCATCTAATATTATGCCTCCTTGAGGTGGAACTGTCCACAAAAAGGCGATAAAAAATCATCCAGATATTATTATTATTGTTGTATCTCAATATATCTACCACAAAAATACTCTATCGTGATGGTGAATATTTTGTTTATAAGAAAATTTAACGAATAGACTATTGATCATCTCGAAATATGTATATTTATATTACAGATTAAATGATCGAATAACAAAAATAAAATCGAGGTAACAAGCTTACAAATTATGTACAATATCCTTAATATGGAAAATGAAGTGTATCAATGTACTAACTATCATGCATGCACATGAACATTTTGGTGAAAAAAAATAATCATATTCGTACGAAGGTGGGAACTATAAATAAATAAAAAATAGATAGTGGTTGAGTTAGTACTTAGTATAGTGTGTATGTGTGTTTGTTATCCTATTGAACCATGTTTCATTGAGTCTATTGAGGAGCGTTAGTGTGGTGAACAGATAGCGCACTTACATTACATAATATAACATCATGTAGATCACTAAACCTACACGCTATGATGCACAACTATGTAAATTTATACACTCAACAAGTACAAATTAACTCTATCTATTCCTAAAGATTCTACTGATGCTTTCACGTGAAGGTATAATAATATCGGTCATTTGAGAATCAACATAAGTCAGGTTTTTAGCGGATATGATTTTTTTTATTTGTGTTTCATTTAGAAACTACGTATTTTGTACCTATTTGATACAAATTGAGCTGGTTAACTTGGCCAGTCAATAAAAAAATAACACAAGTCAGTGACTTATGTTGCTACTACACTAAATGCATTCGTGTCGTCATAACACATTAGCACGGCATATCACACAAATGGGGTAAACAGTGAACTTACTGCATTCAAAAGTCGTTCTCTTTGTGCCAATAAAAAATAATATATTCAAAATGAGTGGCATACGTCATTGCTGAATCGAAGATGATCAATTTAATTCATGGTGTCTTATGAATACTTGTCGTTTACAGGACACTTGAAAACTTACAGAAAAGAATGGGAGATTTTGTGTTTGCCGATGACTTCAGATTCATATTATTAGGTATTTATTCACAACAGTAGGCAAATTCTTTCAAAAAATACGTATAAAAGATGGGGACGTATTTCAGTGTCTCTGAATTTTCATAACTATTCATATTTAAAAGGGAAGTTTTTAAATGGTCATCTACCTACAATACAAAACTCAAAAAAATCACATTGTCATTTTTGTATTATTCGTTAGAGTTTTAAAAATATAAAACGCTGAAGCGACAGGCAGATAAATTAGGTATAAAGACTTTCACATAAAAAGCTTTTGTTGCTTCCATAATGTTATTTACAGCTTTTTGACATAATATGTATCCCATAAAAAGTCGCCAGTACAGATTTAATAACATTGGGTATATCATCCATAACATAGAGTGCTTTCCCTGGTATATCTAATTAGGATAATTACATCCATATTTATTTTACACGAGATATACAAACATTCTTTTAGTGCGCGTTGCGAGTTGCGAGTTGCGATACACTCACTAAATAATTATTTTGTGAATATTACACATTTTTGTTTTTTAGTGACACTTAGTAATATTTTGACAAAAAAATAATTTATACCTACCTATTTTCTTATATTTGCATTTAGGTACTTATGTTTTTTTCAAAAGCATTTTACTTGAATTAGTTCAAAACAGACAAATTAATAATAAAATCATAAATTTTCACGCAGATTTTTGTAACAGCTTTTTATAAACCTCAGGTATAATTTGCTATCGTAAAAAATCTAAAATTATTCTTACATTAAACACGACATGGTCATAAAGCTTAATGGTCTAAATGTAGCATGTCACGTGTTACAACTGAAAAATCCTAGATATTGTGATTGATATTGTCAACCAACGGTACTTGATAAAAATGTATTTAAAGTTATAAAAAATAAAATAAAATGTAGGTAGTAGAATATTTTTTTTATTTCACGACGATGAGAGTGCACAAAATATATAAAATTTTATTAATCCTAGATATTTTTCAAAGGATGTTTATTTAGCGACAACTTCGTGTTGAAAGTAAGTAGATAAAAAATACCTTATATTTTGATGAATGTATCACGCGTTTTCTACTTTCTTTTTCTACTTCTCGTGCCGTATCAGGTCCCCACGACGTTGGCAATCACTCTGGCGAAGGCTTCTCAATCTTGCGCGACCCGGAACAGCTCCCCCACATGTCTCATCCCGGTCCAGTTTCTTATGTTGCGCACGCAAGTTGGCAAGACGTTTGCCTTCTACCAGGACCACGCTGCCCCTCAATCTACTTTATGTAACTCTATATTTTATTATTACATACCTACCCGCTCATGTACACATATTCCAAACTATTAGGTACTTATGGTTAAAAGTTAATTAAGCTGTTTAAACTAGACAGGAAAAACGTTGAAATTAATAAAAAGTATTACTTATCAAAATGATTTCAATTACCCAATTCATTCTTATATTTACTTTTACATTCATTCTCCACAATCGCTTTTATTTACCTACAGCCTTTTATGAGTAGTTTTTCTTTAATCTTCAAGATGAGAAATTGAAGAATAAAGAATAATTTTTTTCTTAAACAAACATAAAATAGTATATTGCGGGTAATGGTTTACTAACGATTACGTTTTAGTTTAAATACAATAAATATCTATCAAATAAATATTAGAGGATTGATGAGATAAATATTTTTGTTATTTTGAAAAACAGGACTAGATTAAGCCGATCCAACAATATTTGGTTTCAGTATATTTCGTGTCTTTCTAAATGATACCTGTTGGGAAAGTTCTTGCACCTTTGTAAATGAGTTTTGAGAAAGCTCTATATACATTCAAATGCAGGTTGCGTGTATATGTAGGTATATTGAAATCAGTATTGTAGTGTTATGAATATAAACTATTTCATTATATAGCTAAAGGTTTAATTGTTGTAAGTGATTCGTTTCATGAATTAATAAAAAAAATATTCAATCTTCAAAAACTGGTTTGTAAATTATTCACTTTTAATTGTATTTTTTACCATCTATATCTTTACTCACTTCACAATTTCTTTCTTTGTGTTGCTACAACCTTATACCATTCATTTAAAGGTTTTCTTAAGTACGTAAGCAACTATAGATAATATTATGTGTTTCCTTTTCAAGTGTTTCTGCCAATAACGAGATCAATACAAATACCTATCCATTTCATTTAAAAAGTAAAACTCGAGTCAGAACTCATTTTCTGAAAGAGGGTAAAAGTAAAAGAAAAACTTTAAGAGTTTGTAAAGGATGAAGTGAATCATTTGAATTTTGTTAAGAACATATTTGATGGTGATAGAATTGAATTTGAAAAGAAAAAAATATTTATGAATGTTGAAAATGAGTTACAGTTAACGATACGTATTTTTCAATCATTTTTTCACTAACGTTGCATTTCAGAAGAAAGATACTTTCACTACTTTCAGAACATAGATAATGCTTATTTTGTTATGACTTTTTGTATCAGAATCTGTAAAAACATCCTGCTCTCAGTGTATGTTGTGTCGAATCCGAAGTCCAACACTTTATTATTGGGCTATCAATCACTTCATTCTCTGAAGAAAACAAAAAAAGTAAGAAAAGCCTTATCTTTGGAGCGATTTTAACCATTATGTCCATATACCTATCTCTACATATCCTTATCGATATCTGAAGTATTGTGAAAGATAATCTTTCAGGAAATGATGGCGACAATAGTGAACTTTTTTTTCTTTTTGCATCATTTTATAGTTATTTTACCGTAAAAAAAACATCTTTATAACTCTCATATTGAAAATATTTATGCGATGAACAGTTAAAATAATAAATGGTTTTTCAATTACAAACACACCTTACAATTTAACGCCTTTGGATAAGAAAAGAAATGACATGCGATACGCGTCGCATGGAAAAACGTCACAAAATTGGCTGGTTTCCACCCTGTATCAAATATGAATAAGTCACAGAGTTCAGCACCAACTCTAGTACCTACGTGCTCGAATGTCCGTTATTATTTTATATCATTATTCACACACTATAGTATTAATTTATTTATTTATTTATTTTATTCTTTACTGTACATTGGTTACAATATTACATAGTGAAATAGTGGCATAAAAATAACAATTATAAATTCAATGTACAGAGGGCGAGTTTATCGCTAAAATGCGATGTCTTCCAACTAACCCGGTAACTAAAACTAAACAAAATTAAAAAAAAAAAAAAAAACACATGCATACATATATACACCCTTACATATCAACAGTCATAAAAGAAATAAAAATACAACACAAAGTAATGCAAGTAGTATTGGTTAGGATGGGTTAGGTGTGTATGTCGCAGTCGTTTTGAAGAATCCGTCCGTTTACAAACGGCGTCGTCTTTTTGCAAACGGCAGGCATATTACAAAATGACGAAAGTATAATATTCAGGCAAATTATAATACGTCTAGGCGTTTTACAATCTGACTAGTCAAATTGAAGAATTTTAGTTCCATTTCTCACCGTCTCATGGCGTTGCGCATCAAAACTAAAACTTACACGCATTCGTGTATAAGATTGCGCGGGAGATAGTCCCTTTAGTAACCACACCCTGCCGAACGAAAAACATATGTAGATATGAAAGTTATATGAGATACCTATTATAATAAATAAAATAAGTTAGTGTAAATGCTGGTTAATCAGAAAAAAATGTGAAATATCATGTCAATTCATTAGTAATATTTCTGCTAAATTAAAAGTCATCAGATAATTTATTATTGTACCTACTGCTATTATACCATCAAGACATATCTCCCTAGTAGGGAAGCCAGCAGACCACCCCCATGTAATAAACGTGCAAGACGTCTTTTCTGTGCCACCAAAAAATTAAGTAATTCAGGATGTGCTGTTCTCTGCATTTTGATTGTATATTGTGTTTCAAATAATAATATTTGGGTTTTATGAGTTAGTTGGAAGATATCGCGCTTCTGCGATAAACTTGCCCATTGCACAAAATTTATTTGTCTAGTTTAAATTATTTATTTTCTCCTTGTATACTATTTTTGTGCAGTAAATTTTTTTATTGTTATATTTTTATGTAAAATTGCTTGTAATCAATGCAGAGTAAAGAATAAATAAACAAAATATGGGTGGTAAACCTCATCGCTGAATTTAAGATGTAAAATAAGGTGAGGACGCTCTTGCCTTTGAGTCACGAGGTCCCGGGTTCGATTCCCAGCCAGGGCAAAGTGAAGAATGACCTTTTTCAAATGGTCCTGGATCTGGGTGTTACATGTATATTTGTGTAGTGCATTGTATATGTGTGTATCGTCGCGTTAGTACCCATAATACAAGATTAATATTAGTTTGGGACTAGCTCGATCTGTGTGAATTTTCTATTATGTATGTTTGCCTATTTAAAAAAAAATATGATCTGTACAACTGCCTTTTACAGGACACTGAAAATTTACTGAAAAGAGTGGGAGACTTATTAATTGCTGGATGCTCTACGGAATATTGTTGTATTAATTTAAAAAATCATTGTCAAAAGGGTTGATTCATTTTTATTTTTAATTAAATTCATAAATTAACTCTCTAGCTTATTACCACCTTACAAAAATATACCACTATTATTGGATACAAATAATTATTCATACCGAAATATTTGGTAATATATAAATTTTCATCAATATACATTTAAGGGTTGTCTAAACTATTACAAGACGACTTTAATTTTTTGCTCCTGAATATGGCATAATTTTGTTAGTATCCTTTTTGGTGCAATTGCAAAAAGATTTATTGT
The DNA here is from genome assembly GCA_947579605.1 of Athripsodes cinereus. Lineage (NCBI taxonomy): Eukaryota > Metazoa > Arthropoda > Insecta > Trichoptera > Leptoceridae > Athripsodes > Athripsodes cinereus. The sequence continues at coordinate 17,212,561 of OX388315.1, forward strand.
TTTTAACAATTCATATAAAAATATTATGTACCCAATTACCTACTATCTGTGTACCTTAAGACTTGCGAACACAAAGCTTTATGGATTGTAAAAATAAATAAAAAATCGTTATTGAAATACCTACCACTGAGATAAAAAGACAATGAAGACAATAAATATAAAGACCTAACTTAAAACAAAGAAATGAAACAAATGTATAATTGTTAATGCAGAAGAAGGGATATTTTTTTACTATAGTATACAAAAAAAACTGTTTTGTGGTTACGCAATTTAGAATCCACCAAAAAAATAGTACATCTATTGTAAAAATGTAAACCTATTATTAAAAAAAATATGCTTTAGTTTTTTTTGTAAAACAGAAGAATAGTGTACTGTTATTATTGTCTTATAGTTTAAAATCGTTTTTATAATTATCGAATTATTTATTTATCCATTATTTTTGTGCATTCATTACAATACAAATCATTTTAAAGAGAAATGCATTCTTAAATACAATAAATATAAAGAAGGCAAATTTCTTCTTCTCTTCTAAATAACCCAAAAATAAATAAATTATATATTACTTATTATATTATTTTAAAATACCTACTATCGGTGCGGCATTAAGTGATACTCATAATACCTGTAAGTTTTACGGCACGTAGAAAAATAGATGATATACTGTATTATATTATAAAATAGAACCATTATTTTACGATCTCCCACGCAACCCCATATATGTATGTTTTGATACACAACACCATGATACGGCGAGAAAGAACCAAAATATTACAATTTGACTAGTCGTTTTGTAATATGCCGGAATGCACGTTCGTCATTTTATAATACGCCTGCCGTTTGTAAAACGACGACGCCGTTTGTAAACGGACGGATTCTTCAAAACGACTGCGACATGTATACGCCGTCATCAAGTTAGTAGTAGTAGTGGTGGTAGTAATGTCAATAATAATAACATATTCATTGTTTCGCTATTTCCCCTGACGATGGCGCTATATGAATGTATTATGTATTAAGCACTTATAAAATAACATGACGTGTAGTTTGTTGTATGTACATACGATATAATTAGCACTTCTATTACTGAAGAGGACGACGACCACAGTCACTGTGATTTTCAATATTTTAAATCACAATTGCTACTTAAATTTTAAATAAAGTGGTGCAAACGGTTTAAGTTCTAATGTAGGTACCTAGGTAAGACAATGTATTATTTAAATGAAATTGCCACATCATTAAGATAACATTTTTTAACTTTAAAAGAAGTTATACCGTGAAATGTTGGTACATAATATCAATAATAATCAACTGATTAATGTAAAGAAGTAAAAACATGTTTAACAAATGTTATAAGATACAAAAACAATGTTTTTTTATTAATTGTTTATCATCACAAGAAGGATCTTTTTTATTTTATTTATATAAACTGAACCTGTACACTGAAAACAAGCAATTTCATATACCTATAAATATACCAATATTTACTTACTACAGTTAATTTACAGAGAAATATTTTGTCGCAGAAGGGCGATCTCTTCCAAGCAACCCAAGTCCATAAGTGTTATTATAAGTCACTAAAATAGATTCGTGAAATACTTTATTTGTTATCGTTAATTAATTAATACCCTCCTGCCATTCCCAAGTGTGGGAGCCAGTGTACAGATTATATGCAAAAAAAATAAAAGCGCAAATTCAGGATGATTATCATACCTCATCGTTTAACTAAAGATGTTTAATGTTTAAAGCGCGATATTTTACGAGCACTCATCTTTTACAAGAGACTCGAAAAGTAAAAAAAGAGAGCGTGTGATTGATTTTTTTTCAATTACAGATTAAATTGTTACTGCTACTTCGTCAAAAACCCTCCTCTATCTTTACTCACTGTAGTAGTGAAATGTTATTATTGTTATTATTTCAGTGTTGATACAAGTAACAGTGCGTTCAAAAAGCCAATTAAAAGTTTCTATTTAATATTTCAAGTGTTTATATCGTATAACACTACTGTGGATTAGCACATGAGAATGACAAACTCTTCTACATACAGTAAATATTTGTCTAGGTATTAAATTTCAGATTCAACGTAAATAAACCTACATGTCACAATTATTTAAATAAACTAAGCTATAAAATTGTGAGATATGGAAATCAAATGTGAAGGTATTTAATGTTTGCTTTAAAACTCGTTGTATATTTTTTAAACAACACCATCACAGAAGTAGTAATTCAGATTTTTTAGAGTATGGAAAAATGAATCCGATTTCAAATAATAAAATTTTACCCCAATATCTTCACAGCAAGCAATGTGTTTGCATCGTGAAGGTGGAAAAAATTGGCAACCATGGAGCTAAGAATGAAGAGGATACGACGCAGACCACACGGGTGAAGATTTACCTACACACCAAGTCACACGAAAAGTAAAGTAAGTAGGTAGGTAAGTAAGATTGGCAACCAATTGATTCGAAGCTGGAATCTCTCGATTGACAGTTAAGTGCTCAACCATCAACAAAACACTACTAAAAGTTTGTTAAATCCATTCCTATTTCACATTGAAAAAAGAATGTTGGTTTTAATTTGACAATTGCTATGCATAAAATAAAGAAGTAAGCTTGTTTCAATCAGCATAACATGTACCTATAAAAACATTAAAAACGTACAAATTATATTAAACACAGCTAGTAAGCACTGGAAGCAACAATAGTGAATAAATATAAATTAGACCTTTCGCAGTTACAGCCAATGGAACAAAATGAATTAACTAGGTTAGAATCAGTGCAGCACGATACAAAACTTCTCGTTGTATAACTTAATGTGTTTGTAGAAGGAAACTTTTGATTGCGTAATTTCCACGAACAAGGAATTGCTGAGAATAAATCGCAGGACAAAAGATAAGCTCACGGTATTAGCTGAGCATATTCTTCGACAAAAAATTTGTTTTTTTTGACACAATTTTTTTTGTTATTGATTGAGTTACGAATATACCGGGAAAGTAATTTACTTGCTGATTTATGAGAAAAAAACAATAATCAAAAGAGCTTAACTGAAAGAATATTCGAGATTTATGATATGCAAGTTTTTTTGTTGATCCCGTGGAGCACCCGGTAAAGAATTGGTCTCCCACTCTTTCTCATAAGTTTTCGAGTGTCCTGTAAAAGGTAGGTGTTCGAAAAAATTAAGACATTTTACATCTTAAATTCAGCGTTGAGGTTTGCCACCCATCCTGAATGTCTTGATTGTATGTTGGCACGAAGAGGACAGCATGCATGTTTATCATATGCAGCTGGTCTGCTGGCTGCCCCACTTGTGGGATATGCCGTGATGGTATAGATAGAAGTTTTTTTGTTTGTGGGGCACCCCGCAAAGAATTGTTTTCCCCACTCTTTTCTATAAGGTTACCAGTGTCCTGTAAAAGTCAGGAGTTTAAAAAAAATACATTTTAGGTACAGCTTAAATTCAGCGATGAGGTTTGTCACCCATCCCAAATGTCTTTACTTTTTCACAGAGAGGGCCTCTTGCATGTTAAGTAGAGTAGTTTTGTGAATATGAAAAGGAAAATAAAAGATAAATAATAAAATCGTCATCAAGTTTGCTCCAGTATTTTTTTGTCAGTGGCATTCGTATTAAGATCAATTTATAACTAGAGTTGGTCGTTATAACGAGGAACGCGTGATATATTAAATTATTTTTACGGAGCTTGGTAGCAGAATATCGATATATCACATCACACTATTATCGAGTGATTTCTGACGACGAACCGCTACTTCGTTCCGAACGACGTGAATTATCACAGATATCGAATTTTCTATGGAAAATCATTTAGGTATTAATAATAGTGTTACTTATCACGCCGCCATACATTTTACTATGGACGATCATTTAGGTATTCCCGATGACGTTACAAATCACGCGGCGATACATTTTAGTATGGAAAATAATATTTAGGTATTATTTGAAAAGGAACGCGTTCTTTTTTTCGCCTCAAAACGGTACTACTACGGACATCTGTTGATTGACACAAAAGTAGAATGAGTTCGAGATACGGGTAGATAATTATTCATAACCCTTTTATCACCTGAGTGGTCAAAGGACTATCTCCACATGATTTAACATGTTTATTTTTCATAAAATTAAATTAAAAACTTTTAATCTAATTAATATAGTAAAAAATCTTTTACTATATTAATTTTATTATTGATGTTATTTAAAAAAGATTATTTTAATCTTTTAATTATAACTATTTATATATTATTAGAAAAGTTGACAGACAAAAAAATAAGACAGTCAGGATGGGGGACAAACCTCATCGCTGAGTTTAAGATCTAAAATGACTTCTTTTTTATTTGAGCGTTTAATCTTGCGTATCTTTTTATTGTTCGTCGCCAGATAAAAAATATTTTTGAACACAACCAGGTCTTTTTTTTATGGGGGGGGGGGTGATAACGGTAGCTTTTCTAATAACAGAATATAAATAAATAACAGTCGCTTACGTTCCATTATTTTCAAAGAGCCGTTATTCCCAACTCTATTTATAACTCTGTGGGTTTGGTAGCTAATCTTTTAGCGACGAGTGATTTCAGATAAATCGTCTATGGGTAGGTACGTTTAATCAATTAGGTAATTCAGATCGACACGGTGCATTTCCTGGCTGAGTCATTACAAAATAACATTCGAAATTGGAAATTAGATTTTATCTGATTAATGAGTTTTGCCTGGATGCATTTCACACGCTATATTCTGCCAATATGGGACACGAATCATACATACTCAAAGAGAGGTGATATCACAAGCCGTATCTATTTATAGTTACGAGAACATTATGATATTATTTTTATACGAATTCACTGTACTATGTTTGGTCAAACGGTTCAAAACTAACGTTTCATCTTGAACTCTCTTGTAATAGAGATGTTTTTTTATTAATTTTGTTACTCATACTTTTCTATCCTGAGATCCCGTTGCCAGCAACGATAGGAAGATAATGTTGAAAAAAGGTTTAGTTTCGAATGATATAATATGGTAGATTTATGTAAGTAGGATCGTTCTAATTATAAATAAAAGGCTTTGTCGATTAAGCAGTTTTGTTCTAGAGTTCACAATACATACAAATTACATACGAAGTTGCATTTATTGGGTATTAACATATTGGCTACTAAAATCTGTAGTAGGTTTAACTTTGGCTCACACACAGTTGCAATATGCAACTTGCATTACTGCATACCTATACTAAATATAAATATATATTTAATTGCAAAAGTGAGTTAATATTGTAATACACAAGTCTGTAGCTCTGATTTTACATTGAATAAACAACATGACTGTTACAGTCACGATGAATAATAAACAATTCTGCTCTATATCAATGTTGTTGGGTCGCCTTTGTGAGCAGCAATTTTCAGTTTTACTATTAACAACATAGTACACTGCCTATTGTAGCAAACAATATGAGAATGTTGGAAATAGTGAAAGACCGAAACTTCGATTACGGTGTCACCAAAAAATAGTTGCAATTTTATCTAAAACTTAAACCTGTGGCTCACTAACATTCTTTTCCTTGATTATTAATGATGCATTCAAACGAGGATGGCTTTGTTTATGTAATTCACTTAAAATACATAAATTTAATATCGTTCAACATCTCTTCTCACTTTCACATTTTTATATTTTCTTCATCTTTTCAATGTTCACTTGGGATTATAGTTTAAATAAAACACTCTCGGTCTTTGCGATATAAGAAATTGGTGTTGATCATTGAATAAATACAATGATCTACACTAAAACTCCATTTGGTGGCACATGCTTATCATCGCGGCCATGGAATTTTTTCGACCGAAATTGGAGTATTCAAAAATGGCAAAAATTTTATTCAGTAAATCTAGATTCACACAGAGAGTCATGAAAACACTGCCGTGGGATACCTTCGTACATCTCTGGTAGGTAAATGAAACCTACATAATGTACATGCACACTGTGGGAACTGTTGTGTAGTTGTTCTACTAGAAGTTTCATGTAAAATGAAAGCACTTTAGTATTGTTCTGTAACGTCAATCCAGACAGTATTATTCGACCACGTCAATGTTCTACCTGCATGGATTTCGAACAATGAAATAAATATACCTAGGTAAAATAATATTTACCTCTTACTCTGAAAGAAAAAATATATACTTTCAAAATTATCACCTGCGATGAACAGTCTATACCTGCGATATTAAAATTAATAAGATTCTTTGAAAATCATCCAAGTATATTTGTTATTGAAAGAAATGATGAAAACAATTATATAATTTTCATAAAAAATAAAAGATATGTAAAAAAATATCGTAAGTTTCTAGATAGTCCCTAAAAAAATATCTATCGTTAATGCAAATTTTGATATAACTTAAACATTGGTATTAATTTAGCCTGTTTTTAAAACATTTTGTTATTAGGTATGTGATACATTTAATTGCGTTTTGTGGATAAAATTAAATTATATCACATAGTGATACTTATTTCCTCGATGAGGGTTGAAGGCTTTCATGGCGATCTTCACTATCTGGTTGTTGTTTTTCGGGTTTCCCATTTATTTCCACAGTTTACGAGAGATAAGTATAGTGTTCTCCAACTGATACTGATGGGGAAGATTGAGGGGCAGCGTAGTCCTGGTGGAAGGTAAAAGTATTGGCTGTGCAACATAAGAGACTGGACAGGGATGAGACATGTGGGGAAGCTGTTTCAGGTCGCGCAGAATAGAAAAGCCTTCGCCAGGGTGATTGCCAACGTCGGGGGGACCAGATACAACACGAGAAGAAAAAGAAGTCATACCTTCATCTGTAGCAAAGAATAGAAATAACAGACCAGTAATTGTATACGTAAAAGAGCACTGTTCTTCCGTCCGCAGGGGTTCCGTAGGCCCGGGCGTCCCTCTTTCACAATACACCGTTCCTATGACAACGATATCAGAGCGCAAGGAATGTCGTGGGAAGAGGTGATGCAATTGGCGCAGAGACGCTCTGAATGGAGGAGGCTGGTATCTGCCCTGTGCTCCCGAGAGGAGCGTTGAGGGCGATGATGATGATGATGAATTGTATAGGTAATGTCAAACAACATTGAATACTTGGTATATACATTTCAATAGTAAACAATAACTATATGTACCTACCTACAAGGCAATGAAAATGTCACAAAATAAAGAGTTAAAGCTATAAATATTTACTTACGACTTCTGCACAATCTGCACTCATTGTTTTGCATTTAAAAATAATATTATTTTCTCTATCTGGAAATGTTTGAAATTTAGAATCGTATTTCGAAAATATATATTCCTATTGACTTAACATAGATGTGAAATATCTAACAGTGTCGGAACAATAAAATCTATCTATAGTGCTTTCGCAAAGTTTTCATATTGAAAATGAGTAATTGAGACATAATTGTTTCGTATTATCCAATACAAGATTCTAGAAAATTTGTGACGAAAAGTTTCAATATTGGGCTATTTTTAATTTGAATTTAAATAGGTTGGTACTTGGATGTTATCTTCTCCAGTATAAGGTGGTCCGAATCACCGTTTTATCCGATGTACCTACATGAATTCAAAGAAATTTTGTTTGGGCATACGTTGGTTATTTGCCTGTAAAGATATAACGCCAATGTTATTTTCAACCAAAACTTTATCTTATTATTGAAAAGAACAATAACAATAATTTTATTTGAAAATACCTCCTATTGCTCACCTCCTTTTCTAGGATCGTTTCATGTTTAGAATCTTCAATGGCAAAAGAATGGAAAGATAGTGTTTTAGATTTATTATTAGATGTGTGTTTAATAAAATAGGTACTTGTTTTCTGTTGAATAAAGATCAGTGCAGTTTAGAAATAAATTTTTCTTGAAGTTTTAAAATACAAGAGAGCAATATTTGTCAGAAGTTTCTACGTACCGATCGCATTATTTAAATTTTGAGAAAACAACTTTTTATGAAGATAGAAACCAATTTTGTTTTTTTCCATGTGTAATTTTTTTTTTAAAAAAAAAAAAGATATATCTGGGTTGTGTTATAAACCCAAATACAACCTTATACACCTTTCACACTAAGCTAAAAGCTTGTGCCGTGAAAGGGGAGTTTACCGGCACCTGGTATCGAACCACGGACCCCTTTTTCTAAAGGACGAGACTCTACCTCCAGGCTACCGACGAACTCAAAAAATAAGGACATTAAATTGATAGTGAGACTTCCACTGCCAATCAACTCGGCCTGCAACTAATATACCTTAATAGAGTTTCTCAGAATGTAAAAAGCAAGTAAATTCCTTGTCAATAGGTGTTTAACAGGAGTTCTGTTTTGATCCTACCTCTTAAATTGAAATATTCGGATTAAGAATTTTAACGACATTGACAAGAGTAAAAAAGTATTGAGGTACAAAACTGAATAATTACAACGTTTATAAAATTTAACAAATAATAATTAACCCTAGAATGCTCGCGCTATGAGCATTTTACCGCCCGCAACAAAAAAATTGTGATATTTTGTACACTATGCATTTGTCAAGGACAAGAATCCACTAGTAGCTGCCCCCCCCATACCTTTCCTCCTTGCTTTAGAAATTTAAAAAAAAATTGTACACGGGTGACTACAGGAGCCATTGATTATAGTTGGTGTGTCGCGTTTGGCGGCAAATTGCTAACCGCGCGACTTCTCACGTTAGTAAAATTCGTGTGACTGTTTTTTTACTTTAGTTGAATATTTTTAAATTTCATTGCATGTTATGTTGTTCTTTTAAATATAGTAATAACATATTTATTTAAGTTGTTTTGATTAATCATTTGAGTTTTTTTTTTTGTTTTTGATTTATTTTATATGTTTTTGGGTAAGCGACAGGCGAAGTATACAAAATGAATAAGCAAGACACACAAATAGTTTAGTGGTCTGATTTTGAAGAAGCTGGTGAACAGTTAAGAAACCGAATCATTCGATTTGTGCCATCGGAACATAAAAATATACCTTCAGATGGAGAAGGTGTGCGCAGTATGTCCATCCAAGAAAAATAGTAGGACAAAAAAAGGGTGCAATAGGTGCGGAAAGTTACTGTGCAGTGAACATTGTATGTACATGATTGTGTCAGGACTGTTTTGCTGAAATACATGTCGAAGATTATGAAAACATTTAATTATGTTATTAAGTTAAAGTTGTCTTTTTTTAATATAGGTTTAGAAAAAAATGTTGTTAAAATTCAAGAAATTTTACCCAATGATATTTTTTTCTAATACTAAATAAAAATCTTTAATAAATGTTACTTTAACCAATATTTTATGTTTTATGCTATCCATTAAAAATCATTGCAAAATGTGTTTAACAATTATTTGCAACAAAAAATCATTTTATGTATGGGCGGCAAAATGCTCCCCACGCGAGCACTCACGTTTCACGGAAAGACGAGACTACTCTAGGGTTAATAATACGTAAACGAGCATATTTTGTTATATCTACTTTTAAAACTATTTGTGATATTGAAATTAAATACTCACACATAGGTGGATGTTTGTTTCATGTGCAGATGGAGTTTTCAATGTAAAGTAACAAAAATAAGTTCAACAAGGTACAGAATGAAAACTTCGCTAATTAGTCTTTCACTCACTCCACTCTCCTCGTTATGCGATTCTGTTACTGTATATTATTATTTTATCATTATAACTTTATTAATAAAATAAAAATTAATTAACATACATTGAGGTTGTAAAACAAAGCTTCCGAGTGCAAGTAGGAATGCAACTTTACAAACTGTTTAATTTATCTTAAGAGTATCATATTATTATGAACATAGATTAAAATTCCAACTTTCCCCTCGAGTAAATATTTATATATTTATATATCTCTGCCTACCCAAATTCCTTGGGGAAGGCAGAGAAGACAGAAACCAACTTTGACCTGTCCATGAACACTACCTAAGTACTTTTGTTTCCTCAACATTATATAAACGTGCTAATAACACTCCTTCTTACATTTGGCCGATTTATAGAATTTGATCCGCAAGGGAAAAAGGTGTGAAAATTAATCAATTATGCTTTTAATTACATATTGTGAAAGATGATTATTCAGACCCTTATGGATAAGATAAAGATGCAGTACTTTTGTTAGGTTTTTTTTGTAATAGATCTGTCACACATACATAGTTACGCAATTGATTACATCATTGTATTACGTAATGATTTGCTTTTATGGAAAGTCAGAGCATGTGGATGGTCTTAATTAAAATATGATTTCACCGTATTTTAATACTGCTATTTTGTTTTCACCGTACGATTTAACTTAATGTTTCATAAAAATAAGATCTGGTCAGATTTTTTAAATAGTATTATAAACAAATAAAGAAATATTACATAAACAAAAAATAATTTCCATAATGTTTATTTACATAGTTCTATATACTTTAAATTCTTTTTTTTAGAATAAGCATTTCAATGCCGAAGGATACTATTGGAAACTGACGGCAGCCGTCCTGCATTGTAAACAGGTAAACATTAACTTCAGGAGTAATAATATCACTATCTCACTCATCTGTAAAGAAAATATTTCAATATTACACAGTCTATCTCTTTTTAACACTGAAACAACACGTCTAATATTTTTTTGGCAGCAATATGACCCTTAACCATACTGTAATAAACGGATAAATTTCCCTGAATACATTCAGGTGAGACGACATGTGCATACAAATTTGAATCTATTTGGATATATATTTAAGTATCATTTTTCCCTGCGCGACCCCGAGTCGTTTTGTAGACGTCGGCTCATGTTGTTTCCCCCGCTATTTTGAATGATTCAAGTTAGTCGCGTAAGGGACGTTACTGAGTAAGGTTGTCTTGTGCGATCGTATCTAACTTCATAAATAAATCAACAAAATAAAAGCGATAAATTATTTCGACAACCTCTTCCAAAGGGACCCGGATCCTAACCTAACCTTAGACCCTTTTAAATCATACACCAATCAAATATTTCAGACTTGTCAAAGTCTTTTCAACTCTTTCCTTTTAAAAAAACTTTGCCGAAAGTTTCAAAATTAATTCATTCTAATAATAACAAAGCAATTAAAAACATCTTTCAATTATAGTAAGTCTTCTATCCTCAAAGCGCCGCGGGCGTGTTTTAATAGTCGAAGAAAAATAAACATCTCTTTTATTGAGAAAATTAACATCTTCAAAAAATAACCCAAAAGTTTTAACAAAAATATTTTGATATAATTAAAAACCTCCTCATTGAATAATCAATAAAGAAATTTAATAGTTTGATAAAACTCTTGGAAATACCAACAAATTATAAAGAAATACAATCTTATAAAAATAAATGCACAAGTTTAGATTCTGCGTCAAAACGTTAAGCCTATTAAAAAGTTTTGATGACTAAAATTTAACATTTATCTATTGAAGTTGTTAACTCGGCCCTTTAACAACTTTCACACCATTTAACTGTGCGAAAAGACATAAAATCTTCCTTAAAAAAGATGACATATTTGGAACAGAGATATAAATAATGTATGTGTGTTAGCTCTAAAAATAGTATCACCTTATCAAATGTTACCTAAAGCGGTTGGAATAAGAAATCTTTGAAAATCATATATTATACATAAGACATCTTATTATTGCATAAAAATAGTATATAATTTTATCCTAAGGTACATTTAAAATATAACACTTTTTCGAAGTGTGTTAAAGTTTAAGTTATTAATAGTCTTTGAAAATAATATAAAAAGTACTTTTTCAAGAGTGACAATTGTTTTAAGCTTCGAAAATCGGTTTTCCGATAATTGATTCCACGTCAATCAAGTCTACGTTGATGGGAACTGATTGAAATAAAACTTGAGTGTACTTCGTATCGTAGGTACATCGTGTTACGGGTTTCTGGAAATCATCTTTTCAAGGAATTCACCAGTCAAGAGCTCATTCATCAAAAGGTAAGATTTTTATTTTCAACGCTATAATATATTTAAAAAAATGCATGATAAGATAAAAAATATTTCTTTCACTGTTATGTCATTTTTTCAGTTCGTTTCTTCAAATTAATAATCAACTGATGTCATCGGTAAGAATGTAGGTGGGTTCGATGAGATAATCTTTTAAATGTATTTTACTTGTAGGTAGGTATATAATTTAATTTATCTGTGTTTTTTGTCTATGAAAAATAAAAGATCGGAGGTTTTTGTGAAAAATAGCAGAAAGAGTTTCTCTGGATACAATTGACGTTGTTTTAAAAAAAAATTAACTCCAGCTATTTTAAAGAATACAATTTTTTTATTAGATAAATTATATTTCTAAGGAGTTCATCACAGTAATCAGCTGAGAATCAATCAGGAAGTTGTGGTAAGTTTCGCATTGATAACCTTTTGAATGTAACAAAGTTCACCTATTTGGCCACTGGCCATCTTGTGTGTGCCATCCCGCGTCGACTTATCAACACAAACACTCTGGTTGGGAAATAAAGTATGTCTTATAAAGAGAAATTAATTTAAGCAGTATTTTTAAAGGAATATGTTACAGTATGCGTAAGTGTCCCATAAAAATGGTTACATCTCTAATTGGATGTTTTAAACTTGTTTAAACTATATTGAAGAAAAATAAATTATAAATAAAATATCAGAATTAATGAAACATAAAAGCATTCTATGTAACAAAAAATATTAATTGGTACACCTACGCATTCTTAATAATTTGCCTACAGAATTTTTAACGAATTTAAATACATTTGAAAATATTAATTAAATGAAAATAAATTGCTATACCTATCACCATTAAATTAAGAAATACCTACCTCAAGAGTCAATGGTTTTAAGTATTTACTACCTTACACGAGTTTTGCTTTCAGATTAACAATTTCCTTGATGATTAAAATTCATTTAATATTTTAAGTTATAAAATATTATTTCGTGGTAGGTACTATCAAACGTAGGTACATCTATTTTTACTTATTGATTTGATGACAAGTATTACATAAAGCAAAAATACTTTAATTTTTTTCTCTACATAATATTTGAATAAGTTTTTATTATAAAGCTTTACAATCACTATGGATACATTTAAAGTGATATTGTTAAAGTTTATCCTATAGTTACTTTTTTTTACGTAGAAGTAACATGAAACTCGTAGAATATTACAAAAATCAGGTTTTACTCGTAACCCTTTTATTGTATCATAATATCAACATATATATTCAAATCGGTTTTACGGTAAAATAAACCAAATGAGTTGTTGTATCACATCCTACGTGAAATCACTGGGTATTTTCTAATGGCGGACACACTTTGGTTTATTCAAAACGGTTCAATTAAAATAATTTCAATGATCTCAGGACAATTGAAGGATCTAATAAAATTAGATGGTGGCTTAAAAGGGTTTTGCAGTATTTCGCTAGTTTCAACATTGTTCAATTATTATTATTATTACTAAACGAGGACGAACCGGGAGTGAAATTAGTTGAAAATTAACCATGAAGATTATTTGGTAAGACGCAAGGATTTGTGCAGGAGTAAGAAGGGTCGATGTTATGTTTGCAGGAAGAAAACTAATCCAAATATTTACATAAACATTATAGCTTGTTTGCTTAACTTTACGGATAAAGGCTCAGTGTGGTATTTATTATAATACCTCTTCTTACAAATATAGTTCAGGTTGACAAAATATTAATATTCGTGGGGTAATTAAAGATTTTACGTAATTTTCTTTAATATTTACAGCTTTGTTGGTATCATATTAATAAATTTCTAGGATAAATATTTCCACAGCAACCAAATACCGATGTGATCAATAGTCTGATAATAGAGTTCGGGTTCCTCAATCTCGAAATATGGGATTCGAATTATTCCTCTGCCATTTATTTGAGCTTACAGGTGGTGTTAGTATTTGATAGACTTCCATAAATATTTAATTATTATTATTTTTTTTTTTTTTTATTATTTATTCTATTTTTCACAATTACAATATAAAAACAAAACTTAACATAATATACCATTTACAATAATTTTACTCCACTCCTTTTAAGCAACTTAATGCTTGTGTAAGGAGTGTAGATGTATAGCATTACAATTAAAATTTATAAAAATATCACCAACAGATGTGCAAAAAAAAATTGTAACGAGAAAAATATATATATATATATATAAACCTAACGTACTGCAAACACAATTACGTCTGTAATAGAAAAACATATTAATAAAAATAAACAACTATCAAACATAAATATTATCAACAAACATTAACGAACCATTCAATTAGTATTACTTAGATAAATATTAAAAAAAAAAAAAAATGTTTTGATAGATCATTCCGAGTTCATACGCAGGTTTTAATTAAAGATAATACCTTTGACGGGATGCAGTATGCGGTCAGTAATTTCCATACAGTTGGTCTGTGGGGTTTTCGGTTGAAAGCTTTTTCTTACTTGATGAAACAACATGCGAGTGGAAAGTTAAACTCCTGCGATCGTAAAAGCACGCAACTGGAATAGAAAATTGCCTCCGACTAGGACTTGTCAGGCACAAAACTGCATTGTTGCTTTCTCAGGGATACTAGTTATAAACAAAAAAAAAACTAAAACTCAGTATTTTCGCTCTAAAGAAAATCAGATCAATGTAACATTAAAAATATTTATTCAAAATTCCAAACATAAAACATTCAATGAAAGTAAAAACAATAAATATGTTTAAATGAATATCGTAGAAATAAAAATATTAATCGAATTCTACACTATTGGTTAGTCAATATTTTCCAAGTATTGACTATACAGAGATATACAGAGGTCAATATATCGGCACAGAGACGCTCTGAATGGAGGAGGCTAATTTCTGTTGCTGAATATACAAGAAGGTATAACTATTATCTATTTACGTAATACGTAATAAATTTCAATCACGATAGTTATTATTATAGTTTAACAAATCAGGAAACAGACAACAATATTTTGTTTAAGCTTACGGTAGTGATAATTTGTGTTAATTAATAGAAGGTATTTTAATCCTCACGTAAACCAGCGATAGGCTTTAACCCTCAAACGGTTTCGCGGGGTCCAAAAATACCCCACCGACCATACTTTTGGTGACCACTCCCTCCTGTTTCAAGCTAGGGCGTCAACACTCCATGTATTCTCAGTATTCGTTATGAACTTACAGTGCACGAATTTGTGTGGCGAAGCGGTCTTTGGATCCTGACCTACGAGGGTGCTGGGGTCTTAAAGTACCCCACGAATCCGTTTATGATTGTCGGTTTTTTTTGTAGATATTTTTGTTTTTGATTACCTTTCATAATTAACAACTAAAATGTCTGGACGAATGACAGAACAAGCTATTAGAAGCTTGATTGCAGATAATGAGCAATCAAATTTTGAAGATATGGATCAAAATTTTGGAAACGACAGTGATATTACTGATGCGGAGACTAAAATTAGCAATCATGATTTCAGGAGCGAGCAAGAGGTAAACGAAGACCCTGAATAGAATAATTTCATGATTTCTAAAACCAATAAATGCTTTGGAAGTCATTATTATAGTAAAAACCGTTATAAATGGTCTTACACCGCTCCGGCCCAGCAATAATTGGTTCTACTTAATTGAGTTAGTTAATGTGTTTAAAGAAAGAAATGTTTGTCACGTGAAAACACTTGACTGAAACAAATGGGCCACCTCCAGAGGTTTTATCTAAAAGAAACAGGCCTGTAGAACCTTTTATTATTGGATATACCTCAGACAAAAAAATTACTGCTTATGTACCAAAACATAGCAACTCAGTGATTTAAGTCAAATCAATGCGCCATGATGCCTTGACTAAATCGACAAAAACGTGCTCTGTTTGTAATATTTTTTTTGCAAAGCACATTCCAAAAACAAGTAAGTATGTGATTGCTGTGTAAATTAATATTTCAAGTACAAAAATGGAAATTTTAACTCAACAAACTCCTAAAAAACAATATTTGAAGAAATTAAATGTTGTAAATAATCCTTCCAAAAGAGGTTGTCAGTTTTTTTATGGTCAGATTGAATACCTTATTACTATTTTTCTCTAAAAATTTATAGTTTTTTACGTTAATAATATATATTTTAATTTATATCATATTGTTCAGTATTAAAATGGCCTATGTTAAAAAAAACCTTTTTTGAAAACCCAAAGAAATGAGGCTGATTTTATAAACTGCTTATTTTTTTTTAATTCACTTAATTCATTATAATAAAATCCAACATTAAAACAAAAATAACTTAAAGTTTCATGTAATAAAAAAAGTATTCACATATTTACAAAATTCGATACTTTTTTGTGTTTTACATGTTGGGGTACGAAAATACCCCACGAAGACGATTACGTCATTTGAAATAGCGAATCCGTTTAAGGGTTAAATAAGTTGGTACAATGGTTAATAATGTCAGTCAGCCTTTCATAATAATAATTATTATTATAAGCCTTGCTGTCAATCTGATGACTGACTTACTGAAGCGTGATCAGATGTCCAGGCTTAAGTACAATACTTATATAATAATATTGTTTCACTTTGTTCAAGATTAAATTAAATATTTTCATAATTTAATCAAATCATATCATTTAACAGATTTCTGTTGTAGTAATAGTAATCAATTTTACGTTTCAATGAATAATTTTGTCATAACCGTATACGAATAAATCAATATATACCTATATTTCCAAATTAATTAATTTATTACGTACTAGCTGGCCCAGCGAACTTCGTACCGCCTAAGAATCAATGAATGATTACATACATACATCTTCTTCCTCCTGTCCTAGTTCGGTCGGGGGCCCATTGCCCATAGGTATCTCCTCCAGAGATCCCTGTCCACCGCTGCTTCCAGGACCTCTGGCCACTCCAAATCAAGCCTTTCGACACACAGGTTCGACACTTGCCCTTGCCAGCTTCTTCTAGGGCGGCTATAAAAAAACTTCATCGTTGATTTTGTATAATTCTCAATATTGCATTATTTATTGAAATTAAAAATGTACGGCGTAAATAATTTTCTTCATAATTTTTCTTCCCGTGAATTTGTAAGATATTTTAATAGCCTATCGGCTATTCCGGGCGGAGAAGAATCCAACGAATCAGAGATCATTCAAATCGGTACAGCCATTCTTGAGTTATAAATGGTGTAACACACACAACTTCCTTTTATATATTAGATTATCACAACAAATTTATAGATTTTTTTGTGAATCAGAGAATAAAAAAAGACTATACCTACATGATGTAGACGCATTATTCCACTTTTATTTACTAGTTCTCAAATTATTCACAACTACTTTCCATTACACTTCCCTCCAAAACTTTCTCTGACTCCAGTCCACCCTTTTATACATTGTCCAGCTAATTCAGTCGAAGAACTTGAGTCTCAGTTCAGGGATAATTGTAGAGTTCTTAGTTTGGTTTCATAGATCAAAAGAAAACAGAAGTTAAGTTAAATAACAAAACATTTATTCATGGTTCAAATTATTACTGTCCGGTTCAACACAAACAGACACACAGTTACATTTTACACAAGCACTTAATATTATACAACAAATTCTAAGTTAAAATTAATCAAGTCACTTATCACTATGTACAGTTTATTTTGATACAGGTTTCAATTATTGTTTAGCACTTTTAACACAAGTTATTTCTTTTCGGTTCAGCCACCGCCCAACGCAAAAGCGTCGGCCGGTGCTACCGAGGCCAGGAGCAGGGGACAAGTGAAGATAGTTACAGAATGTTCAACATAGAGAAATTTAACGGAAGTCAAAATAGAGTTTAATTTAATATTAGCGGGATTCTTTCCTTCAAAAAAAAGTCAAATGGTAACTAAGTAAATTTTAATATGGAATACTCTAATAATTATCTATTGTTATTTTTTAACTACGACATTCCATCTCAAGTCATTTCACAAAGAAAAAAAAAATTAAAAAAAGAAAAGTCTCATTGTTACGTTACAAAGTGGAAATTACAGTTACAGAGACTATCAACACATCAATGGAAAATTACAGTTACACAGTGACATTACAGGAATTAATGATGATCAATCATGAGTTACATATATCAATACTTTTTTTTTTTTACAAAGGTTTTGTACTTAATTTCACCTTCTATCACAATCCTCATCAGGAATGTACACGTCATGAGCCAATAATGGGACCAAGAAGATGTACCGACAGGGCAGGTCGCAGATACGGAAATCGTAGACAATACCCTCGACATTCCTCCAAGCACACCATTACGAACTCAAGACAACAATTACAATATTACACATTATTTTCACAATTTCAACAATATAACCCTCAAACAACAACCCAACACCCAAGTAATTTCAGAATACATAGTTTGACAATAAAATAAAGGGGGGTAGTCAATCCGACCTTCAATCTTGCAACAATTATACCTGAATTACCAATCTCATTACCGTTATACCTGATCTACCTCTATTCTAAGGGCGGCAATCTATACCCTATTGAATTAAACATGTTATTTCCATGGGGTGTTCGACCCATCTTGCACAGGCTTGACGACATATATCAGGTGTCCAACCTTTCGCGCGGAGCTTTTCCAAGCGAACCTGTACGTAACATTTGAGCGTCCTCAATCTCTTACAATGACAATGGCTTGTCGGGCTAGCTTCGACTGGCGACCACAAGAGGTTCCAGACGAGCAAATACAAATTTAAAAAAAAAAACTTAACTAAATTCGAGTTATGCTTGACCTTCTATAGGGTGAGACGATTAGTCACACCTCTAAATCAGCATAACTCCGGAGATGAACAGGGAAGAGTGCGAATCATCCAACTGACTCCGTAACATTCATTCTTGACATTTGAACATTACTGATAGGGTACGCATGCCTATACAGTAATAATGTCGAAATGACCAACAGGTTCACATACCAAGTGAGAACCTTGTCATTAAAATTTTGGTGAACCAGACAATTTGAAACAATCTAAACATTACAAAATTTTCCTTTTACCGATGCAACCTTGACCCTTTAATACAATTGTTACAATTATTATCTACTATCCCAATTAGTGACAACCTTTCACACACTTTTATACTTCAACATTTATGGCTCAATCTGACATACTTCATACTTTTATACCTTCCATCCTTCATCTATCATAAGACGTACAACAGTTACCATCTAAGTAGGAGATTGGTAAGAAACCAATTACAAAAGAAAACGACTACATATTATACTTTCGTATAAGGAAGGGTCGAAATTGCATCCGGTTTTTCTTAACATCCTAACTTAAAATTAAACAAGTATTGTCCCTTGCCTGAGCCAGTGGGGGAGTTCAGATCTTAATGAATAAGTTGCATGTTGAAATGGCTAGCTTAAGAGATGGAAAGGCAACCTCATTCACCCAAAGGCACAAACAAGAGAGAAATTCACAATACAAAAGGTTGAGCGCCACGAAATTCATATTTTAAATTTTTTTACAAAATTCCTTCAGAGTCTGAATTGCGAAGATCCTCTGAGGCATACTTAAAATTAACAAGTTTACACGTACCTGAGCTGTAGTGATTACATACATTAATCTGACATGGTAACAAGATTCATTATATACTATTACAGGTTTTCCAATTTCTAAGTTATTTTACTTTTTCTATTTATCAAAACAATGGAATTTCAATACGTCCTTTGACAGTGACGTCATTACAGTACATACATTTTCATGGCATGGCGACAAGACAAGTTATATATTATTACAAGTTTTCAAATTTTCTAAGTTTTTAATCAACACAACAATGAAATTTCAATACGTCATTTGACAGTGACGTCATTACAGTACATACAGCTCAAGCAGGGTCAGTGTGATTTAAAACTTCTTAACCTAATACATCAATTGTAAATTAAAAAAAAAACAACTCTTTCGAACTTGTTGCATAGTCAAGTGCAATGTAGAGAAAAATTTGAAGCTATACTTTAATAATGTCTTTAACATGGAAATGAAAAGTTTACATTCACTGGAGCATAAGTAGATCAAGCTCGAGGTGTTACATGAGGATGAGCAACGGAACGGTCGCAACTGGGGACACTTTCCTCAGCAGCGATAGCACAACTAGAATTGGTAACATGCAGCAAAGTAGTATTTTCTAAAAGTTGAGGAACATTTGAAATTTTGTTATTAAATACCTTACATTGTTCACGTAGATCATTAAGTGACTGCGCAGGTTCTACACCTCTTTGGGATAAAGCATGCTTCAATGTTTTTGTGTTTGATTTTTCCACCCGAGGGATAGGCGTAATTAAGTATTCAGACATTTTGAAATTAAAAAAAAATCAGTTGTATTTCAATTACTTGACTTCAAGAAAAATTCAACTGCGGTTCGCAGAGGGTTAACAATTTCAATCGTGTTCACT
This sequence comes from Athripsodes cinereus, assembly GCA_947579605.1. Classification (NCBI taxonomy): domain Eukaryota; kingdom Metazoa; phylum Arthropoda; class Insecta; order Trichoptera; family Leptoceridae; genus Athripsodes; species Athripsodes cinereus. The sequence continues at coordinate 17,232,896 of OX388315.1, forward strand.
AAGAGTTAAACCAACAAGTTCAAAATTCAATTGCTACAAAACAAAAATTTACATTTATTTTCAATTGTTACTTAACGTCCACAAAGGGTTAAGTGTACTTACATTTTCAAATTCGTAAAAGGTTGTGAAAGGTTAACATTATTTTATTTCAACTTAGTTCAAAAAATTATTTCCACAAAAAAAAATTAATTATTAATTTAACTCTTTGTCCCAGCACTAGTTCACTATGCATTAAACCATAGATGATATTGCATTCAAAAGTTCTCTATAGAATCAACATTACAACTCTTATTGTTTCAAAATTCTTTTAACGAATTTAATATTCACAACCAAGGACACAAATCTACCTTTAAGATAAAATCAAAACAAAAATTTATCATCAAAATGAAATTCCCCATCAGAAGCTACCACACATACAAACTTATTATTATGTATAGCTAGGTAGGCACAACAACATTGGTACAATTTTGAGACATTTCAACAATCAATTACTGCTTTGCAAGACTGCAAATTGCACACTGGATCTTGATGAGAAAAGAAAAAGAACTATAACAATACATTACGATTCTCCAGGCGCAATAGATGTTTCCTTCCTTGGTACCTAGCCTTCAATGACGTAACCAAAAGAACGTTGAACAATTTTCGGAATATTAATTTGTTGTATTCACATCTGTAGTGGAACTGCTCTACGGTCATCAAAAACGCTGGAACATGGCCTCATCATTCATTCATCTCTTGAAAATATCCACCGCTTGGCTCTGTATCAGGGTATCCTCACAGGCAGAACAACTGGAGAAACGCTTCTTGGACATTTGGTCTGAATTATGTTTCATTCAGACATTGAAGTCATTGTTCGAAGGAACTTGAAATCATCTAGCACTGTTTAATATTGTTTTACTTGAGTACCAAACGTACAATTGTACTTATTTATTTGCAAAAAACTGTATTTAATTATTTTATTATTATTATAAAACGTTTAAAACTAGAATTGATATTTATCTTTCACTTATTCTTCGTAACCGTTGTTATTTTTAAACTTTTGTTGGAGAGACGAAACATGACGTTGCGTGTTCTGTGTTGACCGTGTGAGTTGAGTCGTTTTAGAATTGAGCCGTGTCTTCGGGCGTGGCTCGAGAAGATACGTTGCAAAACGCAATTGCGTTGGCCATCTTGAATGTTCTAATGCGTCGAAATTTTAATTAGGTTATCACATAACAAAACTAATTGTATCTATTTTTACACTGAATTTATCACTATGAAACCAAATCTGGCCACACGTTGCAGGCGTCATTTATGTAGACGCATTATTCCACTTTTATTTACTAGTTCTCAAATTATTCACAACTACTTTCCATTACACTTCCCTCCAAAACTTTCTCTGACTCCAGTCCACCCTTTTATACATTGTCCAGCTAATTCAGTCGAAGAACTTGAGTCTCAGTTCAGGGATAATTGTAGAGTTCTTAGTTTGGTTTCATAGATCAAAAGAAAACAGAAGTTAAGTTAAATAACAAAACATTTATTCATGGTTCAAATTATTACTGTCCGGTTCAACACAAACAGACACACAGTTACATTTTACACAAGCACTTAATATTATACAACAAATTCTAAGTTAAAATTAATCAAGTCACTTATCACTATGTACAGTTTATTTTGATACAGGTTTCAATTATTGTTTAGCACTTTTAACACAAGTTATTTCTTTTCGGTTCAGCCACCGCCCAACGCAAAAGCGTCGGCCGGTGCTACCGAGGCCAGGAGCAGGGGACAAGTGAAGATAGTTACAGAATGTTCAACATAGAGAAATTTAACGGAAGTCAAAATAGAGTTTAATTTAATATTAGCGGGATTCTTTCCTTCAAAAAAAAGTCAAATGGTAACTAAGTAAATTTTAATATGGAATACTCTAATAATTATCTATTGTTATTTTTTAACTACGACAATGAGTACACATTATTTTGTACTTCTCTAAGTTCCGTCTCTTCAGCAAAGATGGCGATCATCAGGGCTATTTCCACTTGAACTGCGTTCTAAATATATGTGATGTAGTATTTTTTCTGAAACACTCTCTCAGATTATGTAGTCAAGAAGTTCTTCTCCGATCTTGTCCCCTTTTTTGCTTGTTTCTGTCCTGTAGTCTCTAGTGGAACGTTGTAGGGCCAGCAGACCAGCTGCATGTAATAAACGTGCAAGCTGTCCTTTCCTTGCTAACAAAAAAAACACATTCAAGATGGATGGTAAACCTAGTCGCTGAGTTTCAGATGAAAATGTATTTATTTTTGTCATAAGTATTTAATTAAATAAAATATCAAAAAAAAACATTCACAAAATATCGAACTTGTTGAATTAAAATAAGATATTTCATTTATTATCAACATGTTATCGTATATTTAAAAAATTAAATAAAATTAGATAAAAAGCAGTTTCATGGGTTTGTCTCCAAATTTTGAGTAGAGTTTAAAATTCGAATCAATTGCATCGACATTTCTTATGGGGATAAAATATAATATACTTACTTCAAAATATAATGACGTCACTCAATAAACATAATACCTACATATTATTATTTTGTTAATATTAAAATACATATTACCTAGTATTGTGTTGGTGGACACAATCTATTTGTACTCCATACAAGACATGTTGATAATAAAAATATTCACAAACAAAACTAATGTAATTCGCAAATAATAAATACCTACATACAAATTTAATATTTTTACCGGTCGTGTTCATAATCCCCAACGATTCATAAATGCATAATTTATATCTCACAATACAAGTGGATACGTACCCTAGAGTGTACAGGGTGTGCTAATTTCTAATTAAAACAACCAACAGGGTGTTAAAGCCTAAATCATCTTCTTCGTGCTTCTAAATACATACATTGTTGTATGAATGGATACTATTGTATGTAGGTACTAAGTGTTAATTAATATCATGCTGAACTGAGTTTGAGAAACTGATAGACGCTCAGTGAACATGATTGACACTTTAAACTATACACAACAATGCCCACATTTATGAATAAACTGATATATAAACCTACTTTTTAGGATTGAAAAGGATGAACAGAAAATTTACAAATTCTTCATTCACACTTATACGCTATTCTCAAAAAAACAGAATCCAAATGAGCCTCCTTCATTGAGAACAATGCTAAAGTAAGTTATGTACATACATATGTATGGTATGCCTCCCATAACATTCTCTGTTTATAAACCGAAATCATCTGACGAACAGTATGTTTTCATTCAGGTCATTTGAAACTTTGTGAATGAATAAAATAATAATAACGATGCTGGTACTTTGAAATAAATATTAGAAAAATGTGAATCTAAGCTGAATCAAGAATATTATTAAATTTAATAAATATGAATATAAAACTAAGTTTTGAATTATTTTTAAAATGAATTTTACATGCCAGGATTAGGTAAGCTTAAATTTAAGTTTGTTGAAAACTTTTTGATATCCATAAAAAAAATTTACTGTTTACAAATACTCCATTAATGTAAAAAACAAATTTTATCTCAAGTTATAAGAATATTTACTATCATGTACATAAGTATATTAATAAGATTCATAATATACTGAAAGAAGAAACTTTGAAACGTAGTATGTTTAGTCATCATAATTTCTGTCAATAGGTACCTACCTACTACTAATGTTCGTACTAATATCTTTTATGATAAATTAATATTGCCAAATTCTTAGTAACTTGTCTGAAGATATTACGAAGATAGAATTAAGTTATCTTGTTGGATGAGATGCTCTCAAGGGAGATAATATAGAAGGCAAGTGCTTAATTCTTACGTATTAATATTACTACACTTATATTTAGTTTTTTGATCAATTATATCACATAATAATAATATCTCCCTTGAAACTTAAATGAAAACTTGTAAGACAATTACTGATGAGAATTTTACTAAAGTTGTTTGCTTGAAAATTATTTTAGGTTTTATTGAAAAAAAAAACTTTTTTTTTAGTTTTTTTGTTAAATTATTAACGGAATAACAGCTTTGTTACTTGAATTAATCCTGAAACAAAATATAAAGTTAAATATACCTTTTTCAAAACGTGATTTTTTAAATTAAACCAATTTACCTTAAGCACCTTTTAATTGATGCTTAAAAACTAAAAAAATATAAAAGTTATGAAAAGAAAAAATAATATAAATTAAAGAATGTTTCGCAATTTACGAATTGAAATATTCACATTCTGTTGTTGTTCATAAGAAGGCAACTTTATTTTTTTTTCTATTTATTGCCAGATAAAATTTAAGAGTGTGTAACAACACTGAAAAGTGCCTAACGTTTCTGGGGTATCATAATTTTAACAGCATTTACATTGTTTTATACTTTCCTGTACAAAGTATACGACAGCCTATTGAATACAATTTACTAGTAGTTATTAACGGTGTACGGTATTATCCTGAATAGTTGAAGTTTTCTCATATAATGTTCGCTTTCAGTTAGTCCACGGTTTGGCATAGCAAGTTTATCTAATGTTGGTATTTTGGCAAAGAGCCAGCGTCTAAAAGACTCTCCTGTATATTACAACACTATCTTCTGCCTTAATTCCTGGAAGATTCATGACTGATTTCAATCCTTGAATACTTTAATTTTCTGCATTTAAATACATCCCTGCGAAATAATATAAACATTATTTCATTACGACGGTATTTGGTGTTAATTCAAATGGTCAACTTAAAACCTTCATAGAAGTGTAATTATTGTTAAGTATTTATTCGATTTACGGGCATAAACATATTATAAAGCTTTCAAAGTTTTTGCAAACGGTGAAATTTTTTTTGGTTATTATACTACTACTACTACAAATACACCATCTCTGCATATCCCACAAGTGGGATAGCCAACAAACCAGCTACGTGAAATAAACATGCGAGTAGACTTCTCTGAGTCAACAAAAAATAAGACATTTAAGAAGTATGGCAAACTTCATCGCTGAATTCAAGATGTAAAATGCCTTGTTTTTTTTTAACACTTACACCTCACAGGAAACTCAAAATTTTATGGAAATGGGCGGGAAACCAATTCTTTACCGGATGCTTCACGGAAATGTATGAATGACAAAAATCATAATAATGCATTCTAACTAATGGATATAGATATCACTATCCAATGCCCATATTGTATGTAGTGATACCTAAGTATAAACATTAATTTAAATAAATTTTTGAAAAATACTACCCTTATAATTATATAGTCTAATGTCGTACTTCTACATTGCCTGGGTTGTCAATGGGGAAAATATAACAACACAAGCTAAAAAATAATATAACGACATGGGGTGAACTGAACAATGACGAAAAAAAACATATCAACATAAAATTGAGGATCCTCAAACCATGTGGCTGTGTTAATAATACAGGTGGTATCATAAAAATAATAATCTCCTTACACAGGATGATATAAAGATGGAATGATCAACATAGTTTTAGAATATTTAATGCAATATTTATTCATTCCTAAGCTATCAGGTTAAACAAATGTTTAATGTGCGAA